>VWZT01003582.1:88395-230991 GCA_013397055.1 Pachycephala philippinensis | reverse complement strand
CCCCAAGACATGTATTTTATCACTGAAGAGAATTAATTCTTCCTTTATGGTCAGTATTTTTGTCTCAGTATATCCCCAGGTAGAATGAGAAGAGAGGTATTTTGGCCCCAAATCCACCAGAATATGATGGGTGTTTGTGATTTTTCAGGTAAAATAATGTTGCAGAAAATATTTGATCACCTACTTGTTAGAGCAGAGGTAGCTTGCATTGTCCTAGAGTAAAGTATAGGCACAGGGAATTCATGTCTTTGCATAGCACCCAATATACTCATGCCTATTTCATCCTTGCAAGGTATTTTCTGCAGGCCTTTGTATTTCAGGAAATGTGCACTCTGTTTTTGTCTGCAAAATAACCAAAGGATAATGAATCCAAGATACACTTCAGTAAAGGAAGAAGGTGTGAATGGAATATCTTCAACAATAGTAGGGAGTTTTGCTCAGTTTTTGAAATAAAAGCTACGTATCTATTTATCTCAAGTGCAGCTCCTTAGGGAATAATGGTGGAATCCACAAATTTTTTGTGGGCTGAGAGATGCCTATAATAGTGTTCTAGCAATATCAAACACAGTCAGGGGAAACTTAAACTATGAAAGCAAAAAATATTTATTACATTAATTGATATGTTTTATCCTATACCTTTTTTCCTGATGTTTTTTTTCACTGTTTTTCAATTCAGATGTATCCATTTATCCTTCTTTCCTCCATTGTCTTTTCCCAATAAGCCTCTTTTCACAATTAATTAATATTAAGACAAGGAGGTGGCTTGTCTGGAGTTTCTGCAACAGGGACTGGTCTAAGCTCAGGGTGTAAACCTGTGCTACGATGGGCTGCAAAACTGTAGCTGAAATTTGTAACACAGAATGAACCAGAAAGGGCTTTTCTCTGCGCTGGTTTTGGCCAGAGTGGAGTTAACTTTCTTCACAATGGCTAGTATGGGGCTGTGTTTTGGAGTTTTACTGAACAACAGGCTTATAATACAGAGATCTTTTTGTTATTGCAGAACAGGACTTGCACAGAGCCAAGGTCTTTTCTGCTTTTTGTACTGCCAGGCTGGCAAGGAAATTGGGGGTGCTTGGAAGGTTGGGAGGAGACATAGCTGGGACAGCTAACCCAAACTGACCCCAGGGATATTCCAGACCATATGGCATCACGCTTAGTATATAAAGTGGGAGGATTAAGGAGGAAGGAGGGACATTGGGAGTGATGGCATTTTCCTTCCCAAGTCACCTGTTACCTATGATGGGGCCCTGCTCTCCTGGGGATGCCTGAACTCCTGCCTGCCCATGGGAAGTGGTGATTGAATTCCTTGTTTTGATTTGCTTTTGTGCACGGCTTTTGCTTTTCCTATTAAATTGTCTTTATCTCAGCCCATGAATTCTCTGCCTTTTACCCTTTTGATTCTCTGCCCAGTCCTACTGGTGGGGGAGTGGGTGGGCTGCTGTGTGGGGCTTGGCTGCTGGCTGGGGTTAAACCACAACAATACAAACAAAAAAAATTAAGCAAATAGAACCAAAATGGGTTTAGACACCGGTACATGACTGCCAATATAGCACTTAAATGTTACCAAAATTGTTAGCCACAACCAATTTTGGAAGCATTTCTGTATTTGTTAGGCTTCTAACACAAAAAAAATCTCATACCATGTCTCTGGGGTAGGTGTGTGAAGTTAGGTATGTACCAGCATCAAACAGTTCAGAGGAAATAGAGTGGTCATTGCTCTCCCACCCTGCTTCTTTGTAAGGTTTAATCAAGGGTGTGCTGACTATCTAACCTGCGCCGAGAAGGAGAGGAGCCATGTAATATCTAATATTAGTATGAGTACAGTGATTGATGTGGCAGCAGAACAAAATCATATTCTTCCTCCACCTGACTTACCACACAAGCATAGGTCTAGATTCCTGGTTATCTATACAAGAGAAGAGGATATTAACGACCCTGCCAGTGCTGACCTAGTGTGTTCTTTGCAGACAAACTTGAAGTATTCATCAGTGCATGAGTTGAGCTGCCAGACCTAAAATCTGAGAGTCATGAACCCACAAGTCAAAAGGCTACTGCCTGTTTCCCTGGAATTATCTTAAAAGATTAAAAAAAAAAAAATTTAAAAAAAAAAAAGTCTAAACTTTGATTTTCAATTACAGCATGTTAATTTCAATGAGAGTTCACCGCAGTCTCTAGAGGTGTACTCTATATGCGATCTGCTAAACTTTTTGCCCTGCTCATGGGATTTAGTAGCCTAAATTCTTCTGAGGATCAGTTTTTACTCTTTTTGCACTTACCAATGAAAGGTGATTTTGCAGCAATGTAAATGGTAAGTGCTTATGAAGGTATTAAGAAATTAGTTTAATATTTAATTTATAATTTCATTGTTGGTTCTAGTTTTTTGATTTTTACTTATTGATTCAATAGACACAACTTCTGTGGCTGAGTCAGCAGTAGAAAAGGAAAGACAATGAAATCCTGTTTAATTCAAACCAAGATAACTTCACTCATATTCATATCTAGTTAAGGTGTTATGTTTGTAATGCCAGACAGAAAATATCTAGTCCTAAAATGAAAGAGAACTGACAGCACAGCTGGTATATTTTCAACAATGGAACATTTGTGCAAGAGAAAGTATTTAGAAGAATTGATGTTTTCTATGACTTGCTGTAGCAATGAAGCATACTCAAAAAATACTAGTCAGAAAATGCTGAAAGTGCTCATAGTGCCTTAGTTGTCTTTATTTTACACTTTACATTCTGATCTCATGTACAAGCCTTCATATAACTTCTTTTAATGTGATACCTACTACTTTCATATATTTTTAAATAGTGTTTTTAAGTTATACCTCCAAGACTAAATCAAAATAATATTCATCTGTGGGTCTGGATTTAGTCTCAAAAAATGCAATAGAAAACTTTATTTTATGGGGTCAGTTTAAAGCATTTTGATCATGACAGGAAGTATGTTTCAGCAACTGCCTGAGTATTATGAGCATCTTTGTACAGCAACTTTCTCATTATTTCCTGTTCCTCTGTGGTTATCAGGTCTTCATAAAAGTTTATTAAATGCAGTGCGTTACAAAAAAAGAAAATGTTAGAGAAAGAGAAACCAAATGCTGTAGTAACACCTTAATATCTAATTGTATATTTCTATGTCTCAGTGAAAACAGTCTGGAACAAAAAGAACTGTTTCTTCTGCTCATTTTAACTTTTGTAGTGGTTTATAAATTCTATCTTGACACCAAGTAGACAAAGGAGAGGTAAGCAAAATTTAAGCTATCCATGTAGAAGCACATGAAGAAAGAGTGAAGAAGTACTAAGAAAAATTGATATAAAGAAAGAGAAAAGGTCCTCTAAAACAGATACTGAGCTGAGTTGGAGCTGACTGGGTGGATGCTGAGCTGGTGCCTGTGGATGTCTGCCACTGCTTGCTGATGCCTGTGGATGCTGGCTCGGGCCTGCTGATGCCTGCCTCTGGCTGCTGATGCCTGCTACCGTACGCCATGCTGGACTTTTTGGACTCTGATGTCTGGTACCCCGTGTTTGTATGTATCGTGGCGATAAGTGGCTGAGCCTTAGAAGCTCTGGAAGGCTCCGGCAGTATAAGCCTCATGGCCTGCAATCCACTTGGGGGAAGTGGAAAAGCCGGCCGGCGCGTAATCCCTGGGCGGGGGTGTGCCCAGGAGAGCCGTGAGTAGCCTACGCATGTAAGTCCAGGATTGGACTGCCTTGGGTGACCGTGCCTCTGGGAAGGACGGTGAGCCATTGTAGCTCTTGCCCAAGCAAGTCTGGGATTGGACTGCTTTATGGGTGACCGTGCCTCTAGGAGGGATGGTGAGCCGCTGTAGCTCTTGCCCATAAGGTCAGTGAGCCGCTGTAGCTCTTCCCATGCGTGATTACTGCAGATGGTGCTGCAATGTTATACTGCAAACTGTGTTGGTCTGGTGTACGTCGACAGAGCTTTTTGTAAAAACTTGGCTAGACCTATTGCTAAGGCCAGCAGTGAGTTTCTGATAATGAAATCACCCTTTCTTTTTTGTCCTTCTGAAAAAGTGATGTTTCGTCCCATCTTCATCAACTTGATAATGAGAATACATGAGGTCTATGCAATTCTGATGTATCTTAACCCAAAAATAAGTCTTATAACAGCAATGTGGATAAGGGCAAATTAAAAGTCTCTGAATCCTGGTAACAGAAAGATGGGATTGATTTATGCCAACCTGATTCAGAGTTGTCAAGGGTTTTGCAAGATCTGTCCTTCTATTATTCTGTACTTTAAAAACATTTCCTGCTTTTTTTGTGCAGCTCTTGTGCATTTCTTTTCTATGAACAAAATAGTGCTGGGGATGCATGATGGTTAGTTTACTGAACTGTGACTTCTGGTCACATGTTGATTCAAGATACCACTCATAAAACAGCAATACATTAGTTCAGAAGAAATTGCCCAAGCTTTATGACAATGGAGACAAACTTATGGAAGAGCAGAAGAATATTCAGGGACTTTAATTTGGTCTATTGTAGCAGTTGTCTGAAGCGAGAAGTCCTTTATCAGCCTGAATCTTGTTGCTGAAAATGGTTCTTGACATAGGCTTCAAAATTTCACTCTAGTGAAGTACAAAGCACTTTAACTATTCTAGTTCAGTACATGCAGAAGACGGCAATGTATTAGACCTGATAGTAATTTGTTTAATATATATACTGAAGTGTAATTTTTTTGTTGTTGTTGAATAGTCTGCTACCATACCAAGTATTTAAAAATGCCTACTCTGTTGCCCACTGTTTTCTTAAGCTGGAAAATCAATGATAGCATGTTGAAAAATCAATTTTTGGAGCATATTCCTCTACTTCCAGTTTCTTTCTCTCTTATGCGTATATTTCCTCTGGTTGCCATCAAAAATCCCAATAAAAAAGATGCTTAGTGTTTATCATTTGTGACAAGAGAGACAAAACAAAACCAAATTCCTGAACTAATTCTGGCTGCATAGCTCTTGGGTATTTGGGCAGTGAATTGTCAGGAGGAATAGGTTGTATGATCTTGGCATTTCTTGAGCAACTGATAGCTGTCTGAAATTTTAAGTAACTGAGTATGTATAAGCTTCCTGACAAGGCTGCTATTCAGTAACAGGTTTGTCAGTGACAATTTCAGACACTTAATTTAGACTGGAATTATGTTTTCTTGAGTCAGTGATATTGAAGAATCACTTTACCAGGGCAGTGCTCATTCCAAGCTTTAGTTCCTGGGCTTTGGCTCAAGCACTTCAGGAAACCTTTTAATGAAGGCTATTAAGTAACAGGGCAACTTGTATTTCTGTCTGGTTCCTATTGTAATTTTGGGAGATTTATTCACGAGGTATTAAATCACTGTAAGATTATACCCCAAAAGGCCCCAGCCGTGAAAGCTATCTCAAGAAAAACCTCTGTTGTATGACAAGCCCCACTAGGACTACCAGTTATTTTGACTTCACACCCACCAATTTTTACGGAACAATTTTTAGTAAGATTTTGCTTAAATGAGTTCAAACAGTGGAAGCATGAACTTGCTCCATATAGCCCACTCAGTAAATATGTCTGAGCTTAATTATAACCTGGTCTATCCATGACTGAATGTCGTTGAACCAAATTATCTCTTTTGGAAATTCATTAAGATCTTTAGGGAAAAAGTTGAATTAATATGTTTAAGAAATAAAAGACTATAAGGTAACCCTTTGATTTCCCAGCTGAAGATCATGCTGAAACTTTTGATCAACATTTTTAATAGCAATCTCTAAAACTGAAGAACTGTCATGACTGCTGAGACATAGAGTTAGAAGGTGATGGCATCTGGATTCTATTCTGAGCTCTGGCATTTAGTTGCTTGATGATTTTAAAGAAGATATTTTAGCTTTAAGTTTTGAAAATACTCTAATTGTTTTTCTAAACCTTAGGTATTAAGTTAAAATTTATATGCTTTCTTTTATTTTCAGAAGAATTCCACTGATTTCCTTAAGTGTTGTGTGGGTGTATCACTTCTCAAATCAACAGATATGCCTGTGGGTTTTTGAGGAATATCCCAACACTACCCTCAAAATCAATTTCTTTGACTGATCAGACAGTAGATTTGGTAGCATGACTCAAGGTACAGCTAGAGACCCATGTCTGGAGTGAAGAAGGCTTTGTGTGAAAAAACAGCCAGAAATGTCCTGTGGCATTTGGTGGTTTGGTACACTGCCATGGTACAGTCAGTGTAGGCTGCCTACAATGGGCTTTTCTGGAGGCAATAGTGAAGGCTGTCCGTGAAGTCCTTGTGTTTTCACAAGGCAGATAGACTGGACATCTGTTACCCATCTCACAGGTGCCAGGACTGTATAGGCAAGGAGACTGAGGCTGGAGACATGTTAAATTCAAAATCAGTGTCTTTAGTATTTGCAGTCCATACCTATTTCACGTCTCACTTTTCTTACCCGTCAAATAAGAATTATTCTGAACTCAGGAGGGCATAAAGAGCTTAAATGCATTAATGCTCTTACTTCAATATTAATAGGCTTGTTTTCACTCCTGGACATATTCAGTTTTTCCAGTATGAATTTTGCATCAATTATTTGATTTGCTCGTACAAATGCATTGTTTTGTCTGAACAGAAGGATGTGCATGAGAATTAGATGTAGTACTAGCTCCAGATGATTTAGAAGTTATGAACAAGAACTAACAGAAAAACCATAATCTGTAATGGGTTGAGTAATGGTAAATAATACTGGATAACGCAGACACTGGCGAGTGAAGAGAAGCAAAACTCTGCAGTTCAATATATATCCTTGAAGAAAGTCTTGCATACTACTTATTCCAGATGGTTACTTTGAAACCATAACCAGGCTTCACATAACAATCTTGTGATCTGACTATTGGTCAGGTAAGTAATGACATCCTTTACAGTCAATCAAGAAACATACTGCAGTGAATTTGTATGTATATTGTTTATGAAGGAACCTATGATTTAAACATTTTGAATTCTAACTGCTGGATGGTTAGACTTACCTTGTTATTGCTTGACTATGAATAAGTTACTTATCAAACTATTAATATATAGAAAATTGTCTGAAAAATCCAGGTATCAGTCAAAATTTATAGATAGACAAGTCTCAATGTCTGTGGCCACTGGAGGAAGTGAAATTCCAGACGAATCACAGGTCAGTGGACAAGCCAAGAGCCAGTCAGTTTTTGACATCGCTGGATGTCAGGATGTCACTTTTTGGTATCTTTGGAGACCTGGCAAGAACCTGTGAGAGGCATTCATGGGAGGACCCAGCATACGTGTCTGAGGAATTTCTGTAATGTGGAATGGAAAGTGGAAGGTGTACAAAATTTTAAGTATTTAGTGTATTTGTTACATGTATATTTCCCAAAACAGGTTAGACAACCGTACATGACTTTGTTCTGTGATGTTCACAAAGTAAAATTAGTTTTCCTTCAGAAAACACACAAATTACAGTTGGTGATAGGACCAATACATTGTCTTTTCTTGCACTGCCTGCCGTGTTTGTGGAACAAGTACAAGATGCTCTATTTGTTTATGCAGATAAAATCAGATCACTAATTTTAAAATTCCCTGACTCAAGAAAAGCATTGTATCTCCTCCCCTTTTTATCTTTATCCATCACTATGAAAAAGGAGACTTCTTTGGAAAATTAAGATTAGTAATGAAGATCGCCATGCCTGTGTTGTTCTATTATATGTGTACACTTTCATATTTCTCATCTCATCAGTAATCAGTTCATTTCCTCTGGGAAACCACTGTACAGTGATTGTATATTATTTTTTTACCAAGCAATGTGTGTAACTTAATGCCTCAAGACAATAAAATCATATTTGCTCGAAGTGAGTTCATGTATATGAGAAAGAGGGACAGAAACAGATGGAGTGAAAACAAATGATGTGGGCATTTTAAATACAATATAAAACCAAAATAAAATACCAAATGTGTGGATCTTGCTTTTGCACTAATACTTTCATTTGCAAATGGATAACTAATTTAGAGGGAACTGAACAGAAAATACTACTACTAGAAAAATTACATCTAGAATTCTACTTCAATAGATATTACAGGAAGCTTTGTCCCTTGAAGGCTGAATCACTCAACATAAAAGACTACTTGAAAAGCTGAAATAGTTGTCATTTAGGACTTTGTTGCATTCTTCCCTCAGAGATGTGATAAAACAAGGACTGCAAGTAAAAGGAAGTTGTTTAACACTATCCTTATTCTTGATAGACTTTCCAGGACTGTGCTCTCTCTGTGACTAACCACTCATTCTCAACTGATAGATCTTAATAAGGGTAGAGAACACTGCTGATACCAGTGTTTGTTCACTATGGCCTTGGATCTCAACAGGAGTTCAGGCAGCCTTTTCCACAGATGAGTCTCTTCTCACCAGTCTCCTGAATTACCTGCCACTTCAGCTAGAAATGTTATTGTATACAGAGGAGGAAAGACCCTACATGGCACTACTGTTGTGTTCTCCACACAACAGTATTGATCCATCAATCCTAACTTCAAAGCAGTAATGTTGCTAAAAGAGAGGCTAAACACTAAAGCACAAATGCCAGAGTTCTGGATTCACCCGAAGTGCATTTTGCCCTCCACTGTGTTACAACCTCAGGAATTTTGTCTATCTCATGTTTTCGTTCTTAACTATAGGGGGAGCTTGTTCTTGCTTTCTAATGGAATGATTTTGTGGATTATTTTGTCTGGTTTATATAGCTACATTCTCCTGGCTAGAAGTCTTCTCTAGGTCTNTTTTTTTTTTTTTCAAAATCAGAATTCCTTGCGAAAAGGCCAAACTTCAGAAGGCAAATACATTTCTGCTTAATCAGATTAGGAAGTTTGATTTAGGATGTACTATTCAGAGACTGATGTATAGAATACTTTCTGTATATAGAGACATACACAGACTATTATATAACATACTGTTATACAATTAATAAGTGGAAAAGTTCTAAAAAGTGAAATAAGAATACTGATTGAAGCAGGATGGCAAAATTCATTCTCCTTTTTAATGCAAGAGCCCCTTAGAAATTTTCGTTAAGCTTCAAAAGAGTCTTCTGAAGGGTTTGTGGGGTTTTCTTTACATGGGGTAAAACAGAGGGGTAATACATTACAGAGGAATTACTCATATCACAAGGCAGTTCAGAGAAAGATAGAATAATCAAACCTTGATATTGCCTGTGCTTAATCTGAATATTTAGTAACTTAAAACTCTGTATTTGAAAAGTACTCAGCAAATTGCCTGTAGATTTATTTTTCCTCTCTCTTTTGAAAATTGCACTAATGTAATTGTAAACTGTTGCAGATTAATCAAGTCTGATGGAATTTCTTGAGTACATGACCTGGTGGAGGTATCTAATAACCTACGTGTAGATAAAGCAAAGGGAAAGTTTGTAAAACTGGCATCAAATTTTATTGGATTTTGCACAATCAGATACCATTTATACATACAAAAATCAGAATCAGCCACTTATCAAAAAGAACAGTTGTCTGATTTTTAGTATTGTTACTGTGCAGCCTTACTGGTCTTGTAACAGCCCAGAAGAGAACATGTTGGTCTCTAAAAGTCTGCTACAAGGTGAAAACCCTAATAGTAATTAAAAAAATAAAAACAATGAACTAAAATGAAAATAACTTACATCAAAAGCACTAATTCCCTGAAAGAGATATTCTGAATTATTAACAGTTGAATTAAGAAGCTATTTAAAGTTTTGGTAGTTTCTTTGTTTTCTACATTTACCAGTAGAGAAATGTATTTTTTCTCTGCTGCTGAAATGTGTTGTGTGTGTATTGGAAGCCTTCTGAAAGAGTTTGGAGAGAGTTTGGAAATGTTACAAGACAGAAATTGGCAGCATCTGATTTCCTCCCAGACTCTAGGGGTGAGAGTAAGTTTCACATGTTCTGTTTAATGTATGGGTAGAGATGATAAAAATCCTTGGTTTGTTGTAGCAGATCAGTTCCTTTAGCCAGCAAAGCATAAACACTTTGTGATACTAGTTCCAGCTAGTTCTGTGTTCCCTGTCCTCAAGGAACTGAGCAGCTGAAGCTATTGGAAGGAGAAAGAGGGGTGGAGGACCCATAGGATGATTACACGAAACGGAACAGGAAAACATCCTTTAAGAAAGCAGTGAATTAAGTGACAGGGAACATGGGGAGAAGTGAAAAGTTTAGTAATTACTCTGAAATGTCAAAATCAGTAATGTAGATAAAGAGAGACTCTTAAATGCCAGAGGTGAGAAAAAGGATTATTTACATTAAATATACAGTCTCAGCATAAAATCTTAGCTCTGCAGCACAGCAGTCCTGCTAGACTAAGATTTTAAATTAATGTAGAAAGAAAATTTCTTCCTCTCAGGTATTTATTTTATGAGTTAATTACATTTTTATAAATAATTGAGAAAAGCAAAAGCACTGTCATTCCATGGAAAATGTTGGAAGTAGGAGCACCATGGCAGATGCTATCTCCAATGCAGGAGGTAAAAAAGGGTCAAAGGGTGGTGGCAGCTGGGAGATTACACTGGGAAATTATCACTGTATGTTTTCACAGAAAAACTGCTTTGCTCTAATCTAATGATATACTTTTCCATGTTCTTTCATGCCTTCACACGCATTTTTGTATTTATTTTATGAGAAAGGGTATATTATTGTGCAATCTATTTGGCTTCTCTAATTTACTTATCTATACCAAAGACACAAAGGTGAGAGAGGGGACTAATGAAGAATTTTTGGCTCGGTTTTTTTCTTCATGCTTTGTAAAGACTGTCATGCAGCACCCACAAAATAGCAGCCCTGAAAATAAAAAAGCCCACCTGGTTGTAAAATTCCACATGTTCAAAAGGAATTCAGAAATAAAACTCAGATCCGTTATATCCAAGCCGGTGCAGAGAAAGAGCCACATGGTGTAAAAAGCTGTGCAGTAAGCCTGGGACTTCTGTGGGTTAGGGCTGTCACCAGAGGAGCAGCTATGAACAGGACACTGCAGCAAGGTGGAGTCTGTCCTGTGGTTCTTCCAGACCATAAACTGGAGAGCACCCCAGGTTGTTTAAATGTGCAGTAGTGATGATCTCAGTGTCCTCTCCAGAAAGGTCTCTGAGCTTTGGTTTCTGTTGCATGTTTGTGTCATGGAGTTCTTGACGGTTTTTTTTAACCACTTACCATTAATGATGCACTGCCTTTGCAAGTGCCTAGTTGCATATCCATTCACAGTTACGCTAAAAATGTTAAAAGCTGATGATATTTCGAATGGAGAAGAAGGCAAAAATGTCAAAGCTTTGTTCCAAAACTCGGTGCCATGGGCCACTCTGCATCAGTGCTGAGAAACCAGTTCTTTCCCCTCCAACACACAGTTCAGAGGACATCAGCACCAACACCGGCGGAGCGCAATGGGCAGCAGGAGGAAGCAGCGGGCGGCAGAACTGACTCCGCACGTGCCGGCACTTCCCATCTGCAACTAGAACTGCTCCGTGAGCTCCCACCTTCCTGGGAGGGTTTGCTGCCATCCTGCCTCTTTGCCTCCCAGATCATGTGGTCGCCTTTGAAGGCTGCCATCTTGGAGGGAGGGGCGGATGCCATTTTCCCTTTGTGTCGACACATGGTCGGCAGTCAGGGCCGCCATCCTGGAAAGGGTATTTCTGCTGTTTTGGGAGTCTCTTTCTTCTGAGTTTGTGAGATTTAACAATTCTGTGTCTACTGATTATTTACTGTCATTTTTTGCCTTTTGCAGTTTCGCTTGTTAGTAAAGTGTTATTTTTTCACTTATATACTCATATTTCATTTCCCCTTATTGGTGGAGGGGATTGGTTAAAACAAAGGCAGAGAACTCATTTTCAAGTGTTCCCCTGTAAATTGTTTAAAGCCAAGACCCCAACCCATGTGGCATTTAAGGATTTCCAGAATAGATGTTCATGTGAAGTGAGCAATATTTTGAAGATTTTTGGTTGTTTGCTAGTTCACAAGAGATGGTCACTTAAGATAAACCCATCAGGTTGCCTTGGATGTTGATTTTAACTGTCTGAGCTGCTCTGCTTTATTGGATTTGTGCTGGCAGTTTAATATTGCCTTGATATACCAGAATGGTAATGCAGTTTTGTGCTTTTTTTTTTGAACAATTTCAGTTAGCATTTTAAACACTCTGTTTTTACAGATGGTTTGAGCCTGTAAAAGCAATTATGTTTTTACTGTATGGTTCTGTTGACAATCTGCTTGTTGTCAAGGACCACAGACAGTGAATGCTACTTATTTTTCACTGCTTTGGAATCCAGATTTTTTCATCTTTTCTTCCTGCATCATTTGCAAGTCCTCAATTAAATTTTGTTGGTGAGTCTTCAGTGATCACTCTATGTATAATTTAAAGTATGCACTTCTGTTCTCAAGCTCGTTTGGCATTTTTGAATGGAGGACTATTTGTTATATTTTGCTGTATGCAAGCATGACTGGAACAGACCTGTTGCTACAAGCTTTTGGAAATGAGTCACTAATGCTTTAAGATGTGCGTAGATATTTATCCTAGAGGGACAAAAAGTTATGCTTAAATGAAAATGTCTTTTTGGAATTTAAATAAATGGAACTTCCTCATTTAAGCACCATCTTTCTCTGCAAGGTAGTCCAATTTTTCCTGCGCATAACATTAAATAAGAGTTGTTCTCAGTATCATGGTCCTGAGAATTTTCACTAACATCCTTAAAGAAGGAGCTAACCTTAAATCAATATTGTCAGGCACAGAGAAGTGCTCTGATGTTCAAAACTACTAATTCCCTGGAAAACCAGACTGCTTTTAAGTGCTAACATATAGATTTTTTGCAGCTTTCAAGACAACTTTAAGCACTTTAACAAATGGCCTTTATTTACATATTGCTGAATTCTGAATACTGTTCAGAAGTGTTTACTTCTTTGCTATTTGCAAGTGACATGGGACAGATTTTCACTTTCTCAAGGAAAAAAAAAGGGAAGATTTATCTACCTTACACAGTGTTGCCTAACCTAATTAGACAACTTAATGTATGGCCAGTCATCTCTTTTAGAAGAGTTTCTTTTCAAGTCTAAAGGGACCAGACTATTGCATGATAATTTGTAACATAACTTTTTGGCACAACAAAAGATGAACTAAACACAAACTCGTTTTGCTTCAGCTGCTTTATATGCTTCAATAAATTAACTATGAATATGTGATATACAGATCAAAATTAAATATCAGTGTAGAAATTATGTTGCTTTCTTGGCAATGGCTAATGCCTGCCAAAGACAAAGCATTGAACACTGGTGCATGCAGCTTTCACATCTTCAAGCCAAGCCAATTTTCTTGCATTGTCTTGAAAAATAAGCTTATGAGTTGCAATTTTCTAGATTAAAAAATTGGACTATTCCTTGTCATGCTTGCAAGCAAAAGTAGTAGCACCTACAAATCCAAATGTGGAATGGATTGTCTCCTTTAATCACATACTGGACTTGAAGTTGATGCCTTTTTAAATTCAGAGATTGTTTGATAAGGAACTTGTATAATTTCGAGCAGCCCAGTTCAGTTTCCAAGTGGTCCAAGAAGTAATGTATTTCTCCAGAAGACGGGTAGTTCTATTCCATTTCTTTCCTACCCTCCTTCTTTTTTGTGTGGAGCTTTTCACAGTACAATCTTTTCTTAAAAGCATACAGCTCATTTCTTGTAAATTCTTTAAAATACCAAAGACATTATTTACAAATTAATGCTAAAAAAATTATGTTTCTCAAAAAAAATTGTCTTACACTGTGTACTAATTATTATGATTTCTGTCACTTCTGCTGTGATTTCTTTCCCAAGTTATAGTAATTATATTAAAGGCAAACAGTGCTTGAAGTTATTGTACATTTTTTTCTTTGTATTTTTTTAATCATTCTTCCTGAAAGAAATATTGGGATCGCAGGTGACTGGAATTAATTCTGCAACAGCAGAAGTGAGAGTATATAAAGACTCTTGTATCCTTAAGATCTCCAAAGACTTTATGTAGCGAGTAATCCTTCCATGAGAATGTACAGTGTGGACCTGACCCCTATCAGTTAAAAAAATGAAACATGAAAGTTGGCACCCAGGTTCTAAATTATATTGCACCCTCCTACACCATTAAAAAAATGTAAAACAGTCCCCTCCTATTGACATATAAAGTGCATATATGAAATGCATAAAGAGTAATGAGCCTTTTGTTAGGGATTGGGACACATCTGTTTGGGGGAGCTCTATCAGTGGTTATAGCTGCACATGGCAGAAATTGACTAAAGGCCACAGGAGTTTTTTACATTTTTGCCAGTTGGGAATCTGTTTGTGGATTGAAGATTTTAAAGATTAAATTACTGTTTCATAATCTGCAGGGTTGTGCATAAAGCCTGGCAGACTCTAATGGAAGCTCTGTACGTTGTAGGGACTCTAGAGGGTCATCTCCCTCCCGCAAAGGAGAATACACAAAAACTAAAAAAGGACCAGGTCATATAAATGACTGAACTCCTTCTCTGTGAGGATGAAAATCATATTCTTGTCATCCAGCATACTCACCTTATATTGAGCTCAAATTCAGATCTGTTCTCAAGTATAGATCTATTTCCCATTTGCCTTAGATAAAAATTTGAGAATAGCCAGTTTGGGTTTCCAGTGTCTTTTAGCGTGGGACCAAGTGACTATCTTTTTACAGTGGGGATAAACCACATATTTGATGCTTATTTTAGCAACCACCTGCCTCCACTGCCCTTCCAAGAAGGCTGCCAGTGTTGCCTGTGGTGAGAACAGTAGGGATCTGAAGGCTTCCTGGGTGGACTGCTTCAGACTGGGTGGACCTGGCAGTTGAAGGTAGTGGCAACCTGTGGGAAGAGGTTGGTATGTCAAACTGTTAGGGAATGCAACAGGGGTTTGATCTGCTACAGGGTGGATACCACACAACTGATGCCTTTTAAAGTAGTACAAAAAGTGCTCTGATGTATTTATATGTCAGGAGAGAACTAGATGAAAAAATAACCAGGCCCATTTGACCTAAATCAAAGCTAAACAACTTCATAACAGGTAAAGCTATGTTGAAATGCATTTTGAGAGGATCCAAAACCTAAACCACTTTCTGTTCTTCACAGATGTTTAGGGACAAAGATCTATATAGGAGTTTCATGTTATATTTAAGGAAGAATCAAGTTCCATTCACCTTGGCAAGAGTTTCAAAAATTATGGATTTGCTTGAAGTTAAAGTGAAATGTGTGACGTATAAGCAAACCAAAACTTAATGATAATACTGGAGCAAATCTCTCTTCAATTGAAATTACCCACTTTGTCAGAATTCTGACTGAGACCATTGCTACTATAAGAATTATTGATGGATGACATAAAAGAAATTGTTGACCTTATTCCAGTTTCTATTAAAAATACACACAACACTCTGCCAAGCTGGCATCTTCGTAGGCACTTTCAAAGATAACGTCAAGAGCTGAAAGTGCAAAGGGATTGAATTACTCAAAGCAAATATAAATAGGCATATGCTCAGACAAGTGGCAAACAATTTTATACAGCAACTTGCCTGAAGCAAAACAATATCCTAGGAAAACTAGTCTTCCAGATCTCAGTCAAGAGTAGTGAAAAATTTTTATCTAGTCTGGAATAGTGGTGGAATTGGATGCTGTTTTCTTAGCAAAGATTTACTGTCAGCAAGATAGAAATGTTACACTTCTGTCATTTTCTTCAAAGGAAGCTGGGCTTTTGAACTATTTTTGAAATACAAGTTCTGGGTTAAGAACAATAAAAAATATACGGAAGAAGCTCTCAGCTACTGCTGAGAAGGGCCCTAAACAAATCAGCTAGCTAGAAATAAGATGTATTTCTATAGTCAACATTATTGGTGAGACAACAACAAGCTTTTAAAGTCAGTTAAGAAGCATGTTACATTAGTGCAAACACTGCATGTTGTGTGTAGTCAGCAAAGGAACTGAATAATGAAATACTCCACAAAAGTCATTTGAATGATAACCCCCAGATAAGCTAAGGAAGCAGGTCATATGAATTCTCAGAGCCCAGTTTTCACCTTAGGAGTAATTTCTACTTCTCAATGGTTTGTTGTTTTTATTCTGATTGGTCCCTGAAAAGCAAAAAAAAAAACCCAGAAAGTCCCCCAAAACCCCAAAGACAACCTTAGGCTTTTAAAAACAAGAGCAGCATTATTTTCTGAAAAGGAACTTAAATTATCATATCAACTGTAACACATATATAAATCAGAATAATTCCATTCTGCTTAAATCTGAAAGAGGAAACTGCAACAGCCTGTTTTGACCTTATCAAAGTTCTTCCTTTCCCTCCAGTATCTTCCTTTCCCTCCAGTGTTTTACTGCCATAAAAATTTATTAAAATCGACATATTCTTGCAGAATATGTAGATTTTGACAAAAATGGCTTTTTTTTCTAGCTGAAAGGAAAGGTCACAGAATGATTTTGTACAGTGCTAGTGAGGAGTACTGTGCCTTGTATACAGTGCATGTATCTTCAGGTACTCAATGCCATATGATTGCAGAATCCTGGATACAACAAAGTGCTTCCTACTGTAAGTGAAAGTAAGGTTCATGACCAGCTGAGGAATCTGAATGTACATAAGTCTACTGGACACCGCGAGATGCCTCCCAGAATCCTGAGGGTATTGGCTGTATGTAGTTGCCAAATCACTCTCCATGATATTTGAAGAGCCATGTCAGTCAGGCACAGCCCCTGCTGAGAAGGGGCTGCTGGGTGCTGGTGGATGGGGGTGCTGGTGGATGAGAGACTGGACGTGACCCAGCAATGGGCACTTGCAGCCCGAAAAGCCAAATGTATCCTGGGCTGCATCAAAAGCAGCATGGGCAGCACGGTGAGGGAGGGGATTCTCTGCTCTGCTCTGGTGACACCCCACGTGCAGTGCTGCATCCAGCTCTGGGATCCCCTGCACAGGAGGGACATCAGCCTGTTGGACTGAGTCCAGAGAAGGCCACCAAGATATTTAGAAGGATGGAGAACCTCTGCTGTGAGGGAAGGTTGAGAGAACTGGGATTGTTTGGCCTGGAGAAAGGAATGCTTCAGCGTGACCTAGTTGCAGCCTTCCAGCACCTGAAGGGAGCCCACAGGAAAGA
Organism: Pachycephala philippinensis; assembly: GCA_013397055.1. Taxonomy (NCBI): domain Eukaryota; kingdom Metazoa; phylum Chordata; class Aves; order Passeriformes; genus Pachycephala; species Pachycephala philippinensis. The sequence goes on along the minus strand of VWZT01003582.1, from coordinate 213,904 downwards.
TGGAGAGAGACTTTGTCCAAGAGCATGTAGTGACAGGACAACAGGGAATGGCTTCAAACTGAAGGAGAGTAGGTTTAAATTATGTATAAGGAAGAGATTATTTACTGTGAGGATGGAGAGGCACCGCGACATGTTTCTGAAAGAAGCTGTGGATGCCCCATCCCTGGAAGTGTTCAAGGCCAGGTTGGATGGGGCTTTGAGCAACCTGGTTCAGTGGAAGGTGTCCCTGCCCACAGCAGGGGGATTGGAACTATATGATTTTTAAGGTGTCCTCCAACCCAAGCCATTCTGTGATCCTATGATATAAAAGGATCCTAGTAGCCTTTGCTGCTGTGTGCCCTGCTCATCTGGGGGCAGGACAGAGGGCAGTGGAGCCACAGCTTTATGTTTTTAACCCATTCTTTCCACCTTTCTTGCTGCAACTGTTGTTACTAATGTGACTCAGATGCTTCATACTGAATGTTTGCCTTTCTTTCAAAGGCATGGCACTAACATCTTGGGCTTTTTATTCTATAAAACATTACAGTTGGAAAAGTTTTCTTCCTAATTTGGACTGTAGAACATGTTTGCCCAACTATATCCAGCCACATGGAGTCACCTAACTTTTGTGTACAGCCACCCTATTTTTTCCCATGATGGTAGGGCAATTAGCCTCATTGCAATAAAATATTCCTTTTTTCTTTTTCACTTATTATTAAATAAACTTTAAGTGCTTAGAATTGCTTATCCATTTAGCACTCCCCCAATCCTTGTTTCAAATCAAACTTAGTTGACAATGAGTTTGTGTTTTCTTATATAATATTGCTAAAAATGTCACCACAGGGCCCAAAACCAACTTCTGAACAATTCACTGTGAGTACATACATGAAATATTGGTTCACAGTAGCATTTTCTCATGTATTATAATAGCTAGCACAGATTTAATATACTTAGATTTTGTATTGGCTTATATGTTGTGTGGGACTAAGTAAACTTGCAGAAATAGCTAAACATATTAGCACAATACTGTGACATTTATGATTTATTTTGCTTTTCAAAATTGGATTCCCTTAATAGCTGAACAGATAGTTTCCGTTTTGAGCATGTAACTCATGTTTATTATTTAAATATATTGTTCTATTATCCAAACTAAATAAAATAGGAGTTTCCCATCAGGACAAAACACATCCTCAGGAGATTTCTGAGTCTTCATTCGTAATGCCAAAATATGTTTAGGACCTAGACTGCCTAGATTTTTGTAACAGAATCACTCCCATTTGCCCTCTCCCTACTCATAGTGAGAGAACACACTGTGAACTAAATAGATCTAAATAGAGTGATACATTAGCAATGAAAATTGGTGAATAATTGCAGGGCACTGGTGCTATTATCTCTTATACGATACTAGCAATAGCTTTCAGCTTCACGGCATTTTTTCTGAGCAAAAGGTTTTGGATTTTCCAGAAAATGGTATGGAGTTTTTTGAGATATAATTATGTCTCATCGTTCACTGTTCCAGGGAGAAAACTATAGCATACTAAAATCTGAGTAGTATCTCTAGCCTTTATCGTATTACTTCTGTTGAATAATTTCTCTTACATTTTGCCAAGGAAATACATTATCATTTGATATCTTATGTGAGAGTAATGGAGAAGGAAGTAAGTCTTTTAGTATTTTAGAAGTATTTGGAAAACCAATAGTATTTTAAAAATTAGATAAATTTTGGGAAGTGTTGGGTAACCAGTAAGAGATGGTGAAAGGGATGATACTGGTCTGTAAAGATACTTACAGATAATTAAAATAATACTTTTTAATAGCACTTTTTTCCTTATGGATATATTCTCTCACTCTTTCCAATATCCCACATAAAGAACTACTTTTCATTTTGTTCTGAAAATAATTTAATATTTGTAATATTTTAATATTTGGTCGCAAGGCAACCAGATAAACCAGATAAACTAAGTAAAGGATTGGCTACCTCTTCAGCAGCCCACAGAATGCAAAGAGTTTTTCAGGAAGAACAACAATACTATCAGACATTTTTTCTTGGCTCAGGATGGTCACTAACCAGAAATCTTCAAAAATTTTCCCACAGACTTCTGGAAGTCTTTATCTGAGAAGTTTTACTTTTTACTATAATTGTTGAAAATTTTGAATACCTAATTAACTGACCATTTGCATCACTGAGTTGTATTTGGAAAAGATTGTTAGTTTACACTTTTTCATTCTGATCACTCATTTTCTATAACCTGTGGTTTTCTTCTTGTTGTTTTAAATGTTGAAAAAGTTGTTCATGAGTAGTGTTACATTGATCAGTTCTGGAAATGAGATCCCCCTATGTCAGATACTTGTGTTGATGGGCCTTACCCTGCAGGTCATGTGCAGTGTGGAATTAGTCCAAACATGGACATACACAGGAGGCACAAAGCACTTCTGAAGAGTGACATCAAACCAAGCTGACAGTTGTTTTTTTAACTTACATATATTCAGTAGCTTTCCTATTAGTTGTACAAATATGTCAAGTACTAACCTATACAGGAACACCACCACAGTATTTCTTCACTCATAAGCCCCTATGATTCATGGCACCTACAAAAAGAAGCTAAGGAATCATAAATTTCTAGCTGGGATTTGAGCCAAGGCAAAAACAGAAGGCTTAGCTGATGAGAATAAGGATTTAGGATTCTTGTCCTACAATAATTAATTATGAGTTTCTTTTAGTTCAGCAGGCAGTGGATCAGGACCTGTCAGACAGAAGGGAATTATTTTAACTCTGCCAGTCAATGGCAGAATTTTAACAAGGAGTTTTCACAATAAAGAAAAAGCTTTGATTATCATTCAAGAGAAAAGCATCACAGACCAAGAATAGCAGTTTGCCTGTTATCTTCCCTGTGCCAACTTCTAACAGGAAAACGCTGTATTTTGTTATAAAGAAATTTGTGGCTTAAATTACTTTAAATCACTCACTTTCACTGCCTTCAGACTTACATGAATGAAGACAAAGTAAAAAACAGAATAAGCAGAGAAAAATGATTGATGGAACTAATGAAGTTTATCTTCTTATGAATTTGTGTCCTCAAGATAGATTTTCTGAAAATATGTGAGCTCTGGACTAAAGCTTGTGCTGTGTGTAGAATGTTCATAAATACGTTTTGTGGTGTGGATTCTGTGCTTTCCACTAAGAACCCTGGAAGTATTCAAGGCCATGTTGGATGAGGTTTTGAGCAGCCTCCTCTAGTGAAAATTGCCCCTGCCCATGGTACAGGGGTTGAAACTGGATGATCTTTAAAGTCCTTTCCAAACCAAACAATTCCATTACATCAACAACCAAATTCAGATAAACTGTCATGTAATTTCAGACCATAATATTTCTAGTTAATCAAAATTGCCTGTATTGCAGAATATGCATCCTTGAAAAATATCCAACTAGATAGTAACAGAATTGGGCTTAGGTTGGTGCCATGTGTTTGATTTATGGACCAGATGCTAAGATAATAAGACAGGGAAGTAAACATATCTGTCAAAAATTATGAAGCCTTTTCTATGCTATTGATACTTTTGCAATATGTTTTGAAAATAAAATAGTTCATAATGGTGATGCTAGAAAGCACTCCTTTCATTCTAACAAAAGGCCTGTAGAAAAGACAGGCAAAAACTGTACTACTGTTCTTGGCAACCCACCATTCCACATGTATTCTGAAGCAGATTTAATTTAAATTAAATAGAAATAAAAATTATTTACCATTGCACCCTAATGACTGTAATTTTCACACAAGCTGTTACTTACAGACACAGTATGCTGAAACCTGTAATAATATCTTTCATGTTTTTCTGTCTAGAGGAAAAAGTCTTGCTGCATACATTTTTAATCACTAGACAGAAAACTCTGGACTCCACTGGAAAGGTTAATACAAAAGTAAAACAGAAAAATCTTTTTTTTTTCTGTTTTGGTGGAGTTTGTATTTTTTCAGCTGGCTCATCCACCAATACTTACATTTAACAAAGTGATACTACCCTGTGTTCTCTTACCCAAGGGTACTTAATTCCATCAGGATATCTGTATTAACCATTTAACTCACCAAATAGCTATTATCCTGCTCATTTAGTGTTGTAGCCAAATATCTCCATTACAACTGCAAGTAGCTAAGCTCTTCAGTGCCAGATGGTGTACAAATTGGTCTCATCACAGAGTAATGGATGTCATCACACTCACAATTTGTTAGTATTACTAATCCCCCTCCTCCTGTGAACTTAGTATGACAGAGTTCTCTAATTTAATCACCAACTTAGCAATTGATATGTATTAAAACCTATTATCAAATTAAAATTTACTAATTGGCAGAATATTAGCATTTCCTCATTGCCAGCAACTAGATACCCAACTTGAGAGTCAGTGGAAGGATCAGCTGGAAACAGATGCACGGTAAAAATCAGCCTGGCTTTGCAAGTGCAATTTTAGAACATGTTAGGTGAATAACTCTGAAATGGCTTTGTTTAGCTTCTCACCAAACACTGTAAACTTTTTTTTCTGTGTAGGAGCATTCAACTGTTCATGCCAAATGAACAAAAATAAATCACAGCCTACCCTATGCCACAAAAGTTCCTCCCTGAAAAAGATTTATCACTTAGTCTTCATGTTCTTGTACATTACAATTTCAGTAAATTACTTGAGGGAATTTCAAGACTAATGCATGATAACAGCACAAGTTTTATCTTTTGGAAACAGCTAAATGTAATTTTGTGTCATCTTCTATTTGACTGGGAAAACTTAACTGAGAAGACTTCAAAATAGTTAAAGAGTTTTCTGGCTTTAAATGTTTATTCCAAATTCCTAAATGTATCTTAGACTGCAAATGGTTTTCACACAGTAAGATGGGTAAATGATACACCTTCAATATTCTCATTTAGCATTTATATATCTGCCTGTTTTGAATGAAAAAGACAAAAAATACTTTATCTCTTTCTCATAAAATAACTGAAGTAAAAGACAGGAAATGATGGGGGTTTTTTTGTACCAGCATGTCTGGGAACAGAACATTTGTTACTTTGTTCCCTGATAGAAGTGGTCCTTTCATAAAACATTTTCTCCATCTAACTCAGGTGCACTAGGTTCACTCAGCTGTTCCTTCCAGTGGGATCTGGAGGGAATCTTAAGTCTTAAGGGAAAATCAATTTGATTCGTTTCAGAAGCTAGGTGTCTTCTCTCTTCCCAGTACTGCATGTGTGACCATGTCCATGGTTAGCCTTCTCAAACACCTTGATCCATCTTTTGCTCTACACTTGTCTCCTCCCACACATATAATCCACAAGTACTTATCTTTTACCCTTTTGTCACGGTTTTTCAACCTTTATTCCCTAATTTGTCATTTCTAATGTGATTATGAAAATAATCCTGGCTTTATAATGTCATTACTGATACAGCTACTTTGGATTCTATTCCTTTAAAGGACCTTAATACTTCCCTTTGAGCTGGATAGCTTGACTTCAGCTATTTCTCCCTAACTCCCCTTCAATCACCAGAGAAATCCAGCCTTTCCCCATGACACTATCTGTAACTTTTGACAGCTTTTCACTTTCTTTTTTATTACATGCAATTTATTCTGTTTTTATTCACTACTTATATTCTGTTCAGTTAGCTAAACCTCAGGCCAGGGCCCAGTCCTTTGCTTGCATACAGAAATCTTAAAGGATGAGAGATCCTATGTAGTAGTCACAGTTTTAGAATTTTGGCATATGACTTTTGTCTGTCTGTAGATAACATTTTCTAGCCCCTGCTTAAATTCTTCTCGTTGCTCTGCAGTAACTCTTAGCAACTTGGTATCTGATACATCTATCTGATAAACATAGTTCCCTATGACTGTAATTTTTAAGCTGAATACTGAAATATTACTGAAACATTTTTTGTTAAATAATTTTGTGATTAGTGAAATAATGTTGTCCACATTTGTGTCGGCTCTTTATCTAATGACTCTTAGAAAGATAATACATAAGCAGAAAACAGATCTCTCTTCCTGTGTTTTTGGATGCGTATTCCCAAATGTTTATGCAGTCAGGCAGCACAGTTTAGCACTTCTGTGGCCCCAAAACTGTTTATTTTAATAGTCAAGTGGCAATGAAAAAAAACGTTATCCTACATGCCTTATGGTACAGTGATTATGAAAAGATCAACGTCCTTCGGAAAAGGAGGCCTCAGAAATAAGGCCCCCTGTCCTTAAGGTGCTCTTATTCCTGTGCTATTGTAAGAAATGTTACTCTAGCTGCATTCGCTGTGTGTTTCTGATGAAGTTCTTTATGTTCTGAAAACGAAGATGTGCAGCTATATATTGTGAAGCATTCAGCTCAGCATATGGCTACTCATCCCAAAGATTACTGAATCACACAAAAAATATTGTCCATAGGATCTGAAAGTACACAAGGTTTGAAGTTTCTCCTTTAGAGGCAACCTCTCACTTTTTACTGGGTGGGGATTAATTTACATCATTCCAAGTCATCTAGAAAAGACCCATTTGATAAACATTATAATGGTCACCTTAGAAGCATAGAGGAAGCCATTTCAATTTTCCTTCAGTAACATAACACTGAGAGAGGCTTTTCTGTGGTTGGCTTTAAGTGCTCCATGACACATATGTTAAAATATGCTACATAGTTGAAAAGCATAGAAATGACGACCCACATGGCAATGACATATCGAGTTCAAAAGTACATTGTAGGTCTCATTTCCTTTAAGAGCTCAGTTACTTCAGAACCTGGTGCATTAACTTTGTGATTACAGAGTTCATTGGGGAAGACTCTCCAGAAAAGAGGCAAAGCTGCATTTCCCATTTCTGTGGACTGTGATTTACTTTGTTTAAAAAAAGAAAAAAAAAAAAAAAAAGAGAGAGAGAAAAAAGAAAAGAAAAAAAAAAGAAAAAAGAAAGAAAACAGAAAAAGAAAAAAGGTTCACTAGGACAGACAGGATCTGTTGACTCATAGACCCAAGTGGCAAAAGCCACCAGCAGAGAGGGAAAAAAATCTACATTCTAATTTTTGATACAGGGAGAGATTGTGTGTTTTACATTACACACAGTGAACAGAGTGAACCATTTTTGAAGCTCTCTTACTCACAGCTGAGTACTCTGATCATTAGGCCATAAATCAATGTGAACATGATCATTTTCCTTAACAATTTTATTCTCCACTTCACTGAGGAATTTAAATATGTGATTAATTTTAAATCAAAAACATGTAACATTAAAGTTGTGCTTTGTTTGAATAACATCTTCTGTTGTGCTTAGTTTCATTCATGCCCAAAGGCTTTTTTCTTTCCATCAGTGTTTTTTTTTTTTTAATTTTTATTAGTAAAAATGTTTGCACCTGTGTTGCATTTGTTTCTGACGGGGTCAGTTGTCTCACTCTGATGTACCTTTTGTCCCTTCAGATTATCTCCTAACACCTTCTGTTTCTATTCTGATACCTTTCTACTCTACTCCTGAAGTAGCTTCAATGAAAACTGGTACACAAGCTGTCCTAGAAAAAATATTCAATGATCATATGAAAAAAAAGCCCAAAGAATTGCTAACTAAAAGAAATGTTTGTCTTTTTAGGATAAGTATTTGTATGTTATTGCGATTGTTTCTGCTTTCTTATTTATCTAAATCTTCTGATGGTAGGTATTTTGCTTCTTAAGTGTAGGACTTTATTTCATGAGTAACCTTTCCATCTTTCAACCTGCAAATTTCTAATATTAGCAATGGCAAAGTCTTTCTCCAACTTGGATTCTTTCCTCTTTGATATCTCTTTATGAATATGTGATTAAATTTAACATTGCTTAATGAATGGAATTTCACTATGAAAGAAGAATAGGTGATTCAGTTCCTGATGGCAGTATATAGACTTTTTGTTCCATGGAAAAAAAATATTAATTTTTTAAACCCATTTAGAGAAGAGTTATTTCAGTATTCACTTCTGTTTTCCTGCAGCAGAAGTTTCAGTCATCAAATATTTTCCTTTGTTCTCACCTTCTTGTGTCCAAGTTCTGTTTTATAAATTGGGGAGGTACAGGTAGCCGAAGCCGCCCAGACCACTAAGGACAACACCAATCCCAAGCAGTGGTGGTTCAGGGCTTAGGCCTTACTTCTCACTCCCTAATTTGGGTGAGAGCCCACAGTCCCCCAGTTCTGTGTTTTACATATTTTGTTGTGGTTGGTTCACGTTTTCCCCTCCCTGTTTTATGTATAAGATTATGAGTATTCATCCTCCCTGATTAATATGTATATGTTCTCAAAGGTTCGATTTTACTCGACACCCCATTGGTTCCTTCCCTAAGTCCCTCCTATGTATACTCCTCACTGGTGTATTTGCTGTCAATCCTGCCTTTGTTCCCTTATTCCATTTGCTGTGTCCCTTACTCCTGCCTTTCCTATCCTTAGTATAAAATGCCTGGACCCTCATTAAAATTTGGCGTTTCGTCCCTGTCCCCCTGTGTGAATAAACCTAGACATGGATTATCATACAAGGAGTCCCCTCTCTCCTTTGCCTCCACCTGTGCACCCGACAGACAGCTCAGGGAGAGCTCCCTCGGGTGAGGAGCTCATCCTCGATTGCTTTTGTGTGTCACCTTATCGAAGACGCAGCAGCCAGACCTCTGGGCTTTTTTACCTGGGCTTGTGTGCGTTAATAAATACCTCAAGAGTTACTGGTATTGGAAAGGTGCAAGAGATGTGAGATATTCAGGACAAAGAATAAGATCTAATAGAAGATTCAATGGTACTTGCAAGTTAGGCAGTCAATTAAGCTCAACAATGTCTTACCAATATTTTTTAAAAGAATTATATAAAACTTTTCATAGGCGGAAGAATCCAATCATGGAATTTTTTAGGAGACTATTGGAGTTCTGTTCTAGCAAAGTAAATGTGTATACTGTTGTAGTATTACTCAATATGGTCTAATGTAACTTTACAAAGGCGTAGAGATTGGCCCTCCTAGAGCAAAGCAACAGCTAGATGGGGCAACACAAATTAAAAATGTTCCTCAGAGACATGCTATAGGCTGCTAATTTGGGAATCTACCTTTGACAAAAGTACTATTGGAAACAATATTGAATGATGTTTCCTCAGTGTGTCTCTTATCTTCTGGACTTGGTCATTTAAATGCTAAGTCCCACTTTACTCACTTAAATGACATTTGAATATATAACTTAAGCATTTGCCTCTTTTATAGTAAAGGGCATATCAGTCTAAGTGAGAAAGAAATGGCCAAACCCCGTTGTTTAAAATCAAAGACAAGTTATCATCATGTAAAAAATAACAATTATTGCTTCTCCCTTATAGTCACCCAGAGATTGTTCATCACTAATAATTTTTAAACCCCAACCATTGTGTAAGCCTGTTTGTAATTTAACTCTGTGATCAAAATCTAGAAGTTCCTCCAATGTAAGTCTTTCTGACTGTAGTTGGGAGCTACTTGTCAGCTTGCCCAAATTTAAGACAACACATATAGCAACTAGTGGCTGATTGATATAGAAGGTGTACATTTAAATTTGACAACTAGTTATAATCTTATTAACAAGCTGCAAAGTCAAATTACTGATGCAAGAATTCAGTTTTATGTTTTCACTAATATTTCTTTTCAACTAAGATACTAGGGCTAGGTCTTTTGAATAATGCTTTTAAAATAACAGAGATATATAAAAGCATGTTAAAAATAAGTTTGTGAACTGTATTTTAAACTGATTTACTTTTGCTGAAAGTTGCTGTATAAATAAACTATAATATTCAAGTTTTCTCATACTGAGCCTGGAAATTAGAGGAAGTAGCAACAATATATATTTCCCCTTGTGCTGTTTTTGTGGCTTTGAACTGATTTGGCAAAGGAGGTTTCAGTTTCCTTTTAGAGTAAGGTCCCTAGCAGCAAATGGCAGAAGCCTGTTTTCTTTATCTCTTTGACTGTTTTCCTTGGATCAGACACAGAAACCCTGGAGTAATATCAGCAACTGAGGCATCAGCTGATGAGATGTAATTTTACCTTGTTGCTAACATTGTTCTAATATCACTTGTATTGTTGCTAGCATTTCATGTGACAGCAGGTGACATGCACAGGTCCCAGTTTTCCCTACTAGTTAAAATACATATGCAAAGTATCAGTACAGCAATAAAGTTAATGGGATAACTCAGAGTATATAGTTACACTTCTAAATTACTGCACTGAGTCAGAGTCTTCTGGAAGAAGCAGGCATTGACTGTGAGGGAAATCTCAGCACAAGGGCTGAGGATGTTGTGTGAAAGTGAGCAGGAGAAGGAGATAAGGAGATAAGAGTTAATGTGTTCGTTTGCTTTGATACCAGTAATATTTGTTCTCTGAATGTTCTGAGCAAAAATATTTTTAGAGGTATAAAAATAAGCAAGCATCTGGGTTTTCTGAACATTGATCTACTTTTTTGCTTTAGGGGATGAAAGGTATTAATATTATTTTTACACAAAACAAAGAACTGAAGGAAATCAAAAGTTATTAGTTTTATCAACAGATACAAGAATTTGGTATCCCTGAAACAAAGACAATATATGAGTATAATATTTCTATTTTAAGATAGAAAAAGTACATGTTGTTGATACTGCAATGGCCAACAATCTTAGTATTTTGCTATAATTGTGAAAAACCATTTAGCTTCATATATTATTAGAAGGTTGCAATTTGAAAATACTTGAAACATTAATGTTTGGCATAATTTTTATTCTGATTATTATATAAAATGAGAATGAAATAAGTGTATTTTTGCAGTAAAATAAGGTATTCAGGCTATATTGTAGAGCAGCTAATCAACAGGTAAAGCTTTAAGGTATAGAACATGGGAAAGGAGGGTTGAAGGTTCTGAAACCTTGCCATTTGTCTTTTTTTTTGATATCCAGTAGGATTAGGAAAGTGACAGCTGATAGAAAGTTCACATGAAATGACGTTTATTCAGATATAGTATAAGAAAGACTTGTATCTAGTCTTTCCTTTAGTGCAAGCACTTTGCAATTCCAAAAATAACTTGTGCATTTACGCACGATTGTTTTAAAGATCCTATTATTGATGTTATGCAGCTGACCACCTTCATTTGATAGTGAGCAATTTATATAGACTAACAGTTGCAAAATTATGCTAATCTGTCAATTCCTTTTTTTTTAGTCATATTGGAAAACACGAGTAGATAATTAAGTTCTGTTTTAGCTCCATTTTATTCTGGTCATAAGTAAAATATCTTTTATCTGAAACTGTGTGTATTAGAAATACTCAGACTATGAAGGTATTTTGATGAATGTAAATTGAAATGCAAAAGGTTTTATGTTAAAGTTCTGCAGATAATTTCTAACCATTGGACTTCATTTTGTAAAAGTTAGAATGGCCCTCAAGTTGCAATTCCATTCATAGACCTTCCAAGGTCCTGGAATTTATTTTCTTTAATCTTTTGGTTTACATCAAGGGAAAAAAATGAGGAAAAAAAGAAAAAATATATGAGAAAAAAAAGAAAAAATAGGTCAAAAGGAACCCCAAAGTTTTGCAATTTTTTTTTTTTAAGCAAGAATACCCTTTTTGCCTCAAATCCTGTGATTGTACTATAATTCGGGAAAAATTCCTGAGTAGACACCACCACAATATTGACCTGGAAATGTTCAGGTGCTATGTCCAGCTTTAAAAATCTGTATTTACATGTAAAAAATTCTGATTCTGACAAAGGCAAGACCTGTACTTGGGTCTTTTACCGGGCAGACTAATGCCTAATCACAGCCTAGAAGAAATTTGTGGTCTTTGCTGTTCCTTCCTGAGACATTGTCAATAGTTCTTACACAAGAGGAGTGTTCCAAAAGACTCAATAGAACACATTTGCAAGTGATGGGACAACTAAGTATAAATGGCAGTGAGAGTCATAAAGAAGCAAAGCTGATTCAGCTGTATCTTTAAAAGTGGAAAATTCACTTAGACCACTCAGACAACTGACATTGTTTTACAACAGTAGTACTATATATATTTTTTTACTGAACTTATTATATTATTACTAGATCAGAGAATAACTAAGCTTATTGTTTTATATTAAATGTATACTAAATTGTACTTATTTTTTACATTTGAAAATGCAGGTGCAACAACCATTTCAGAACATACAATAATGTGACCCAAATGTATGATGATATTCACATTAAAAAAAATTAGTTGCTTGAAAGTTACCAAAGAAATTTTTTTCTGTATTACTTTTTTAAAAGAAATCATACTTAGATAGGGATTAACATCATCTTAATTTAAAGTGTAGTAAGAGAAGTGATATAAAAAAAATGTAGCAAGAGCTCTTACAAAGAATCATAAAGTTCTGTAATTCAAGGGCACTGCCGACCTGTGCCACTGCTGTCTTTGCAGGGCAATGGAGTACTAATATATGCATTTATTATTGACATCACGGGTTGTCTTGCCCTTACTGAATGAAGGTGTGTCTTCATTGTGGTTTCAGAAACTGTTGAGTAACCGTGGACTACTGCTACAACAGGTACAAAATGCACAGAGCTCATCTGCTAACTAGAGCTCAAGACTGGCAATTTGTGAGTACATTGTCTCAGTAGGACCCAAGCTTTTGCTTTGTTGCTGCAATTCAAACTTTCTTTTTCTGGGAGACATCCCAGAGCTCTTGTCAGGGCAATTGTAGAGCACATACAAGTTATCTATACCACCCTGCTTGAGGGGTGCAGTCCAGAGCTCCTTCCAACCTGTATTATTCTGTGATTATATGGCCTATCAAATTAATTGCAAGAGCTTTATTTTAATATTTCTTGAGCTGGATTAGAAATATACACGTTTTCCCTGTATTGATTAATGTATATCCTCAGCCTAGATTTTCCAAAGCTGTTCAATGGTCTATACAAGCTTTACTTGGTTTTATTTGTGGTTTGAACATGTAAAAGTATCAAAGCCAGGTAATACAAGACTTCCTGTGGCATTTTGCAAGTCTAAATTGTTCAGATCACTTGCCTTTCTGTTTTCTGATGAGTTACACTGAACACAGGTCAGTCTCTTAGTATACAATTTTCTGGTTACTGGCTTTCATCATGTTCTCTCTCAGTCTTGTTACTTATTTATTGATTACCCCTCTCTCCAAGAAAGACTAAGGCCACAGAACTGATACTTTTTAGGAAGTGAAAGTCATTCCTTAATACTAATAAAGTCTCAAACCTATTTGGTTTTTCATGCTTGCCCTGCTAAACCATTTTTTTACAGTTTTAACAGTTTATTCTTCCAGTGAATAGGACTTATTTTCATTCTATTTTCTTCCTCTGTCTTATGCAGAATCTTTAACGAAGATGAATAAAAACAGCATGCATTTTTTCCGTAGTTCTGCAACACCACAGTGGTGGAGTGGATTTGTAATGATCTATAAGATCATCACACACCCCCGCATGAAAGTGAAGTTGTCTATTTTCTTTTCAGACATTTTTCCAGAACTGATAGGACCAAAATACACTTCTAGTCTTTGTTCACTTGAGCTCTGACAAAGGCCATGTTCTTCTCTATGAATAGCAGGTTTTGCTAGTGATGGCCAAACACAGAAACTGAGGAAGAAGATATGAGCTGGGTACCTCCAAGTCCCCAGTAAAGCTGGACAGAAAACAAATTTCTTATTCTGAAAAAAGATTTTCAGAGTTTCAAAAAAACTTGCACTGTGCCTAAGGGTGAAGACACAGCCTGTGGAATCATGGCTGAAAAGATACAGGGTAATTCCTTCTTTAGCATGGCTAAGGCTTACACAATAGAACTGCAGGCTGTGTACTAGGATCAGCATCTCTAGCAACGAAGGATCATTGTTCTTGTGTTCTGCACTTCTTTATCTGAAAAAAAAATCCCTTGATTTCTTTTATAGCACCTGATATGTTCCCTCAAGAAAATCTTTTGTTTAAATACTCGGATATTTTCTAAGATAAAAAAAAAAAATCAACTTAAATACCACAAAGTGGAAAAATACATCCTTGATGATGATTCACAGCTTCGTTCCTGTGAAATTACCTAAATGTGCATATGCACAGCACAAGGTATATATCTGAAGATGGGAAGGCAATTTTCAATCAACAACGAGATTTTTAAATTTGCAAAAGATTTTTTGTGTTTCCTCCTCTGGGTAAACAGGGAAAACATCTCAAAGTAGATGAAGATGCTGAATATAAATATCAGAAATGCATCAAAGGAAGAAGGTTTGGGTAATGGCTTATAACAAAAACTCTAGGGACGAGAAACTATCTGTTTTCCTGTAATATTTGCCACCTAAGCAAAACAAGCACCAATTTTATCACACTAAAGGAAATATCTTTCATCATATTAAAGACCTATGAGCCGTTTTTATGGCACTGGTAAACAATCAAAGAGTAGTTTGGGCTTCTGTAAGCTCATAGTTTCTCATTAAAAATGTAAATAAATGGCTTCCCTTAAAGTAATAAAAGAAGATCAATGCTCACACATAATTTATACAGCAACGTTTGCTTATGCAGACTAATGAAATATTTTAAATGACAGTAAGAAAAGCTTATGTCAGTATGTAAACATACATTGAAGACTTGCAGGATCTATTACCTAACTTGATCAATGCAACTCTTTTGGAAACCAAAATGACCACAAAAAACACAAGTGTTGAGTAAAATTTCATATGATACCACAATTATATAGGCTTTGCTGTATTTTTCTTAGGTAATCAGTCTATTCTCACGTTTTAGAAATTTCTATGCAATTTATTTCATCCTTAACTGGTCCTTGGACTCTGAATTTTCAGTGTTTATTAGCTAGGATTGTAATCACTTTGTGCTCACACATCATGAAGTCTGAAATAACTGAAATCAGTAGGTAAAGAAAAATAAGGAAATGGCCAGACGTTTCTCATTATTTTTCTCTAGAGTTCATTTAGAGATTATCCACTCTTCTCTGTTTCCACCAAAAAGCTTATTTATATTTCTGTTTGACTGTTTACACTTTTCTATCTCCTTTTACTTTGAGCTATTATAAATGCTACCACAAAATAACTTATTGTGTCAATAGCCTTGACCAAGCCCTACTCCTTAGACTTATTTTTGTTCTCCCTTTTTCCTCTGAATGGAGAGTTCACATTCTCGCTTTCAGACTGGCATTTAACTAATTTTTGGTTCCTCTCATTTCTGTCTTTCCCAGCTAGCACTATTTTTCTTCCACTGCAGATCTTCCTCTCACGCCTCTTTCATGAAGTTTCTTACAGATACCTGTACTTCCTTCTTCAGTGCAGGTCCATGAACCCCCATCTCAGTGCCTTTCAAGTATTCCTTTCAAAGTCTTTATTCCAGAACTCCTCACAAGAGAGATGGAAGGGAGAAAGAAAAGAAGGAAGAACACAGAGGGGCAAGTATTTGCCATGAACAATTATTGTCATCTTTGTCAAAGAGTTGCCTGACTTTCTTTACCTTTTGCAATAAGATGATTAATTTCAAGCAAAGGAGAGAAATAAATATGAGATGGAAAAACAGCAGATTTCCTGTAAATCCTAATAAAAAGTTCTGGAAATAGCAAAATGGGTAGTAGACTTCATACTGGGTTTGATTACAAGTTCAAATTCTTGCTCATATCTCCATATTACTGCTAAAATTATAAAATCCTATGTGTAGTTATTTCATCCTAGCATCCCTGTAAAGACTGCAAAGCTCTTAGCAGACTGTGGTATTTGAGACAGATTGGCATATGCTGTGTTCATTTTCAACCTGCAGCTGTGCTTAAGAGATTGTGCCTGAGCTTTGGTTTGGTTTAGACTTCTGCTTTTTTACCGCAGAGGCACCAGCAGAATAAATACACGGGTTAGACTTGTTAGATGAGGAGGACAAAAGAGACATTGGAGGAATGCATTTTGTGAAATGGGTATTGATTTGGTAATAACGTGATTTAATTGCATGGTAGAAGGGAAATGAACACAATTATTGTTCTGTGGGTGAAGAAATGCCTTTTTTATGTTTAGAAACAATTCCTAACACAGAAAAAAAAATTATAAAATTTTATGAGGATCTCTTCAAGGGATTTAAATGCAAATTAACCCTGATGTATTCTACATATGTTTCATGCCACATAACAAAGTCTACCATTAGAGAAAAACAAAATATACTAAAAAGAGCTGCTTCAGGCTTCAAAACTAGTTAATCAGGTATCACAGCAGTGGAGATTACTCAAAAATTCCTTAATTGCTAGTTAACTGGACTTTATATTTTGAAATATATTGTCTTAGTTGTAGTAAGCTGATTGAGAAAAAAGAACACTGTGGTTTAGCAGAATACAGATTTCTTAAATGGGGTTGAAGTAAGATGTTAAAAACCAAAAAAAATCTGTGGTCTGTGGTTTCAGCAGAAGGCAATCTACCTCACTTCTTTCTTTTCCCTTCTCTTTTCTTCTTTTATCCTGAAAGTTCACACCAGCAGGGTTGCTCTGTGGATACATATAACTGGACTAAATTAAGGTTCTTCAGTGCTTCTTAAAAGCTGCTCTGCAACCAAAGACATCACAATGCCAGCAAATATTAGCATGTGTTTCAGAGCTAAACAGTGATTACAGCTCTGCCAATTAGAACTGACTCTCTCAGTTTGGGCTTAGGTGCTATATAGCTGAGCAGGGTCTTTTCTGCAGTAGTTCTTTTGGATATGATGTGGTGTCTTTTAGATACTACTGTTTATTTTGGGTTATGATGTATTTTGAGAGAGCTGCACCACTGTCTTTTTCCTTCCTCTGTTATGTGATGTTGCTCACTGTGAAACGAGAAAGACAGAAACCCGAATTCAGAGGTGAAGTATGGTTAAATTGCACATATAAATGAACCTTGTTGAATTTTGGCCTTCCCTCTAATACCTAGGGGCTGTGGGCTCAGAGAGGTATCCAAGGGGGTTTTGTGGTGTCATTTCTTTCCTCTTTTCCTATTTAATTAGAAAAAAAGTGCCTAATTTATAGTCAGTGTGGACTACTACTATAGCTCTATAATTCATGCAAAATGAGCTTCTGCTACAATGGTTTCTTTGAAAGCTATCCTGCAATAATTATTCAAATTGCTTTTGTGTAGTAGTAATGTGGAAATTTTACCATCATGTTTTAATTGCTTTAATATAGGGAAGGCAGCAAACCCACAGTCAATTGCATATATTTTGTAACTCTTATTATTAATGCAATTTTTACTGTAGAACTGCACACAAAAGGAGTGTAACACATAGGCCACATAGCAGTGATACACATCACTTCGGTATCACTTTGGAGAACATCTATTTCCCTTCCCATCTAAGTGGCTGTTAAGTTTCTTTAAGTATTTCTCACCCTGAACTCTTTTTAATTGTAAGATCTACAGTACTGGTTTTGCCTTTAAAAAAAACCTCAAAACATTTTGTACTGAAAAGTAATGTCAATACGTTTTCTTCCCAGTTCACCAAATTCTTGAAATTTTTGAAATTATCCTTTTGCAGCTCAGGCATGTGCTAGAATGCAACAGCCATAGTTAAAATATACAAAATTCATGCCTGTATCAACATTTCCCACTGGCTAAATAAGCAACCCCATTACAGAATATGAATTTTACTGAATTCTGAAATTCAGATTTCTGAACTGGAAACTGAAATCATTGTCGGGTTAATAGTTTGACATCTTAAATTTCCTTTATGAGTGTGTGCCTGAAACTGTGATGGGTTTACACAAAGTATGAATGTGGCAACAAGCACATCCAGATGACACCCAGTTTATGTTGGGAGAACTAAAAATATGGGCATGGAAGAATCATAAACAGAAAGAAAAGATTCTGGCTGGGGCTACTGTTACACACTGCCCTGAAGACAAGGGTAGCTGCGGTTTATGTTAATAGATCTTTTGTGGCAGATTACAGTGAAACAACACTGAATGACCAGTGGTTATAAATATGTGTATCTGTAGCAGGTTTATTTTAGAAAAATTTGGTTGCAACAGAAAGGAGTTATGTAGCCATTTTGGTTATTGTCTGTAGAAATGCAACAATATTTCCAAAGTGATGGTCACAATCTTTATCCCTTGCCGTGGGGAAAGCCCATGACTCACAAAGTTCAATGGGTAAAAATACATTCAGGTACCTCCCCTGGGTGGGGGAGTTTTACCGTGTCTGATGTAAGGCCCCAGAAATTAGTCTGGGCACACTTTGGGGGTTTTTTTGGTGGTTTATGACCCCTTCTAAGACATGCCAGTGTAGTTCAGCCAGTTATGCTCCATCAGAAGGGGCACGAAGGATTTCAGGCCGATTTGTGGATATGAATGTCTCAATAGATTCCCCAGGATATGGGGGTGGGGGACTTTTTCATGTGAGCTGGTTGCGTAAGGGAGGACATTGGCGTGACACAAAGCATTACCCACCTATCAGGATCTGCTTCTTATCAGCCTTTTCCCTTATCTGGCTCGAAACTGCAGCTTGCTGCTAAACAAATGTTGGTTTGTAATAGTCATCCTGTGGTGGGTGCTCAACCCCTCTGCACCTGAGCTATTCTTATGCAGATCATATTTTTTGCCACCACACATCCAAAATCTCTCCACCTCCACCACTTCGGTTGAGGGGTGCAAACCTGGCCTGAGCAAAGCACGTGCTTGTAGGGATAAAAGAGTGGGCTGCAGGCAACCTTGGCCTTGATGGCTTACAGCTGTATCCCTGGGAAGAGAGAAGGCCAGCATTGAATGCAGGTGTGTTGATTTTGGTAACAAGAAGCACATGAGTAGCCCAAGAGATGGGTATAAAAGGCTATGCTGCAGGCTCACAAGGCAGATACTGAGCTGAGTTGGAGTGACTGGGCTGCTGCCTGTTGANGAACCTCCAGCAGCATAAGCCTCACGGACTGCAATCCACTTGGGGGAAGTGGAAAAGCCGGCCGGCGCGTAATCCCTGGGCGGGGGTGTGCCCAGGTGAGCCGTGAGTAGCCTACGCATGTAAGTCCAGGATTGGACTGCCTTGGGCGACCGTGCCTCTGGGAAGGACGGTGAGCCGCTGTAGCTCTTGCCCAAGCAAGTCTGGGATTGGACAGCTTTATGGGTGACCGTGCCTCTCTGAAGGATGGATGAGCCATTTACAAGGCTCTTGCCCATGCGTGATTACTGCAAATGGTGCTGCGTTTTTATGCTGCAAACTATGTTGGCCCAGTGTATGCCAACACCTGCTGCTTTTGAAAATGGCCAGTTGTTTGAGTTACTGACCTTTAGCGTTTCAGTCTCTCACAGTTTCTAACAGGGTTGTGCTGAGGAAGAAGATGGAAAAATCAATTATTTGATTTTTTGAGGTTTTGCTCCTTAAATGAATCAAGAATCTAGTTAATAAATACTTACCCATTAACTTGTTGCGCAAAATTTTTAAAAGCAGGTATTAAATTTCTAGAATCAGAAGCACTGCATATAGACAGCTGCGTCCAGTGAGTAACTGTCTGCTCTCAACTTCTAAGGAAAGTAATAGAAATTTATAGCACTTCGTATTTCTCATTTTTAAGGGTGAATGTGGAATCTTTTAGCTTCCTACTGGAAAAAATCAAATCGAAGCACAGCAACTCCCACTATAAAAACTGAGTCCACTGTGAGCTCATATACAATTTCCTGGCTATACTCAACCCAAATGAAAATGCAGAAACTAAGAAAACTAAGTACCTCTTCGAAATCTTGCCTTTGTCAAAATATTGTTCATTCAGAGTTTCCTATCTATCTTAAATATCCTAAGTATCATTCCAGTTTAATGATGGTCAAAAGTAGTTTGAAAGTAAATTGCATATGGCTCAAGTAAATTGCATTAAGCTCAAACACCTCTGAGATGTTCTCCAAATTCTCAAGCAGACCACATTTTCTCTTGTCTCAGTTTCCTAATCTTTATTCCTAATCCTCCTGGCCAGTCCAAAAGTAATTGTCAGTATGTGGAAGCATCCTAGAAAGCTAATGTATATTACCAGATTTGTGCTTATTTAAACTTATTTATGCTGCATAACAAAGTGAGAATTTTTGTAAATACACCAATGTATTGGCTGAGGACATTTAATATTTTCTGTAGAAATAAAACAGAGCCCATTAGCTGATCTAATGCACTTTGCCTGATGGAAAAGGCATTTTCTGTTTATAAAGACAAATTCAAATGCTAAAGCTATTCCAGAAAATAAGAAGAATTCACCTTCAAATTTTTCATTTATATTGGTCCAGAACAAAATAGGAAAATTTTTGAAAAAACATTGACATGAAATAAAACAAAGAATAATAATATTGAAATAAAATAAAATTCAGAGGAAAAGGATGTTATTTTACAGTAACATCCTTTAACAAAGCACAATAACAAATGCCTGTGTCTTATCTAATGAGTGTTTGATTATTTTATTTTTCAACCAAGGATACAATAAAATTCCTTTCTGTTCAAGTTTTAGAAAATCAGTATTTTAATGTGGAAAAGTATTCCATTGCAGCATTCATGGATAACTAGCTGCAAAAAACTTTTATTTTACTTGAAGAAAATTGTTCGCTATATGGAGACAATCTAGCCCTCCTTTCTGGCAGTTCTAACAAAAGTACACGGGAGAAAATTTCTGGGTGTTTTTTATTCCTAACTTCGTGTTTACAGTTGAGATTTTTTTTCTACTTTTTTTTTTTTTTCTGTTTTTTACTTGTGGCTGCTACTCTCCTATAACTCAGCCTGAGGCTTTCAAGGGAAAAGTTCTAGGAGGAAGAATAATATGTGGGTTGAGAAACGAAGTCAGAGCAGTAATTGATATCAGGCAAGCAGCTCAGATCCTAAGATTACTACACAGTTCACAATGAAATAATACAAATATTCTTGAACTTTAAGGAGTTACATTTTTAGTGCTGTGATGCACTGCATGGAAGTAAGATATGTAAATGTAGCACAAAAGTGACATAGCAGTATTTTATTTAAGTTTCAGCATAATGGTGCCTATGAAAGTAAAAAGCTGAAATAAATCTACACAATTCTCTTCTTCATGAGCTCTGAGTCAAGTTCATTCTGTACTGTAAAATTTCAGTGTATCTTTTGACTTGAACAATTAACTGTTACTTCATTGTACATAATGAAGAAGGGGAGACATAATGAAGAAAATAAGATTATTTGCTTTTCACACTGTTAATTTTGGGAAATTGCACTTTGAAATATGTTTCTGAAAATCCATTGGAACTGGATGAGGTCCTTAATTTTCACTTCCAAATCCCCGACCCATGATTTCCAGAGCAGTAGATTCTTCCCCAGCTGTCAAACATAGCTCTAAGTCTGGCATTTCCAGTTATAAAATCTGTGATCAGTAGAGTGTCTCACCGAGAGCTGAGGACAGCTGCACTGCCAAGTCATTAACCAGTGACAATGGTAAGACAGCAGACTGCTCTTCCTGCTAGGCGTGCACAGTGCACATCTTGCCTGCTGGTCTATTACTTTCCCAATGACTCCTTATGTGCTTGCTTCCCATACTTTATTGACAGGATCCTTTGAATTCTCATGTTTGTTTTCCTGACTAGAGCTTTAACCCCTCTTCCCCTCTGCTCTTTTATAGTCTGATATGCAAGACTGCTAGCAGACATTTTCCCCCCTGTATTTTCTGACTCTATTCAGCATTTTCTAGAATCCTCAGTCAAATTTTCACTCAATTTCTTTTTTATCTCTTTGCCTTTTGAATTTGGGAAGCTGGATCGCTTTATTGCAAAATTTTCTAGGTCTTCCTCCCATAAAAAGTTGTGCATGTTTTCCCTCTCCCTTTCCTCTCATTCTTCCAGTCCTGGAAAAAATTCTTCATTTCTTCTGCTTCTTCTTACCTCCTTCCCTTTCAGGACCTGTCATGAGCTCTATGAGAACTTTATTTCCCTATTCTAGTATTCTTTAGGCAGAGAGTTATTTAGGATACCAGTGTCTTAAATCTCATTGAGAGAATGATGGGCCATTAGAAAACTCTATGATCTGCTGGGAATTACAAGTACCCTTGCTAGGATGCAAAATCCTTAGCAGCCATGCCCATTAATTTATCATTTCTGATTTTCTTCTACAGTCCTGCAAAACTATCCATCACTTATTTCTCCATTGTTTTGTAGTGCTCCTTCACTGATCATTAAACACCCTGCTCTGTTAAACATTGACGTTAATCTATTCTTATCTGTCGTTCACCCTTTTATTCTCCCTGTTTTCTTTAAGTTGATGATGTTTTTCATTACAACAATAATGGTGCAGTTAGCTTGGACAATGCAGATACAGTTGTGTACAATAAAATATCCATGCATTACACTGGTGTTAGCGTAAATACTGTGCCAGTAAAGCAGCATCCCACGTCACTTTGTTCTGTATTTCTGCTGTTGAGCACAACTTAAGCAAAAGCATTAACTTCACGCTCAGTTGCAGAATTTTTCTTGAAAAGCTTTCATACGTTAGTGCTTTCACTGTTTCTTGAGGTACAGAACCTCCGCATTTCTCAGCCATGGATGATCAGCAACCTCTATAACAGAGGGAATATGTTTGACAAGTAGGAAACCCTGAATGAGCTTGTTTGCTTACTAGAAATATAGCACAGCTAGTCTTGGGTATCACAACTCCCTGTTGAGGATCTATACCTAACTTATCATCACCTTATGTCTTTTCTCAATTTATACCATGTGAAGAAAAGTTGCCTGTTTCATTAGAGCTCTCTGTACTTTGGTTATGTATCCCAGGAATAGTTACAGTCATCCCACCGTAATTCCATGCAACTATACTCACGTCCATAGCCTGGGGTCTTTTGCTTTCAATGCTCCAAGCTGTGACTGAGAGATCAACTCTCACATTACTTTCTGTGTTCTCTGCCTTGGTCATTGACATAGACACCAGGCTGGATGGGGCTTTGAGCAATCTGGTCAGTCTAGTGGAAGGTGTTCCTGCCCATGGCAGAGGGGTGGGATTAGATGGTCTTTAAGGTCCCTTCCAGCCCAAACTATTATGTGATTCTATAATAGAGCATAATAAAAAACCCACCACATCAATGGACATTTTTTGACCAAGTAAGATTAAAGCCAAAACATAGTAAAATCTAATTTAAAAAAACTTTCAAATTACTTCTATTTTCTTTTTCACTGCAGTTCTTCTGTAATTAAAATTGTGTTATACTTTATATTCTGATTACTGTAGGTTCTATTTTTCTTCAAGCATTGCTGCAAACTGCTGCAGGAAATAAGATATTGGAGAACAAAAAGACCCTCCTGAAGCACTCAAAAAACCCCACAAAAAGCCATCTTGGCTATTAAAACACCATTGCTCGGTGTTCTGCCATTAAGAAATAGTAGAAATCTCTGTTTCTTTTTATCAGAACAGGAGCTGTAAGCAGTATCTGATGGAAAAACAAGATGTGGGTGTTTTGGTGAGCTGTGTTTGTGGGAGTTACATGTTGAGTAGCTTTCTGATTTTTAGAACATTATTTTAAGGTTGAAAAGTTCACCCAACATATGCTTAACAACTTGAAATATAGCCATCACATTTTCTCAAACTGTCTTGCTTTTACCACAGAAGCTTTAAAAGTATAAGAGCTTCAAATAACGTTTTTTTCCCTCTTGCAACATTCCTCATTCCTTCAACATGGGAGATGAATTTACTTTCTGCCTCACAAGTTTTCTCACATTTTAAATGTTCCCATCTGTCACACATGCATTTTTTCTGAAGATTAACTTCTTCCTTTTCTTTCTATCTTTCATATGCCTCCTCTGTCTTAAACAGGAAAATATTGAATTGCTTTCCTTTGAAAATCTGCTTTAGCTATTCCTGCTGTTCCATTGCTGAATTATAGATAGTTTATGGATTTTTTTTCCAGCATCACCACAGGCCGTTATTTTGTTTCATCTTACATGCTAAATGGCATAGAGATTTATTACTTTACTTGCTAACTCCTTAAAATGTTCTCACTTGCTGATATGCAATATTTGGGTGGTAGATCTCAAGGGACAATGTGTGTACAGCATTCACTGGAAGCAGATATCACATTCAAAATTAATTTAGTGCTCATGAAAAATTAACATGTTCAATTTATATGGGTAATTGAGAAATATAGTTTACAATGAACTAATTTTTATGCCTTTTTGTTTGCCCTTCCAGATTTTGTATTGTTGCCATTTTTAGACTAGAAATGTAATTGAGATATTGAGTATCTTAGTACCTATAAGTCATTCAGAACTTCAGGGGAACAGGATTATTTACCCTACTTTAATGGACATATCCCTTTGTTTTTTTGAATAGAAATTTCAATATTGTTTACGTCTCCTTCATTTTCATGTTACTATTAAATGTTGCATATCATATAACTATGTCTTCAATGTTTTCAGCTTTGTATAACAGATGATAATTTTAAAATGAATAAAATAGTTCTAAAGACAAGGGCTTTTTATTTAAACTTCATGCATTGAAAATAGGAAGGGGTTAAACTGTATGTTTTTCAGTCTTAAGCATGACCTTTGCATTATCATTTAGTTCCTATAAGGTGTCATCTCAATAAATTGTGTATTTTATTTGCTTAAGGCCTTACAGATATTCACTAAAACTTTCTTATTTGAGGGAAAAATCTGTTAGTCTTCTGATAGATGAGTCTCCTTTTCAAAATGCTAGTAGGCAGTTTAGCTAGATAAAATCCCTTTAAAAATCTAGTGTACATTGTCATGAGGAATAACTTTGGACAATATTTTTTGAAATTATGCCACAGTAAGCCATGCAATTCAATAGTTTGTATATTTAAAAAGTTGTGTGTTGATAACATTTGCCTAAGGTTGTAAGATTTTGCATATGTTAACAAGACTCGGTTGTGAATCCCTGTCTAATAATAATAATCTTTGACACTTGTCGAGTCTTGTTCTACAATGCTTGCTATGTATGCTAACATTTTGGTGGAATTTGCATGATTCTTTAGTATTGTTATGCATCCTTGTTAGGTGACTTTGCAGACATATCAAATTGGCAGCAATAATGTCTTGAAATTCTTTGCTCATTTAGAAAATGTTTATGACCATGTTTTTACTGGGCAAAAAAACTATTTATGCAAAGATCAAAATTCCAATTTGATCTATGCATGAATATAATTTTTTTCCATTTTACCTGAGAACATTTTACATGCATTTTATTTCAAGTATCATATTATTTTGAACTGGAGTCTGACACTGATGTCTGAGATTTTGGCCATCATTTGTATAAAGGTGTTCAGAGACCATGCACAAGACAGACTGAGACCTAGAGCTATGGTCTCTGTCACACAAATATTATAAGTTGCCCAGTCTGACTGTTTCAGGTAACAGTAATCTCATGAATCCAGATGGGAACATCATGCTAATAGCTTTTGGGGCTGATCACTGTGACAGGTTTGCTAGTTTTTGTATGAATCTTGTGAAACAACCTCAGGCTTTTATTATGATCCTTCTGCCTCATTTGAAACCACAGGCTTTTAATGATGAGACTAGATGGAGTTGTTATGAGAGTTTTGACAATTTTGGGAGCCCTGTGACTTACTTATCTTCAGAAGTGTTTCAAAAAGACTATAGCTGAGCTGCATTTGTAAGTCATCTGAATCGTATTAGAGTTTATGTGTTTTATTTGTTATGCTGTCACTCTCACAAGATAATGGGTTTTGGTTGTTTTTTTTTTTTAATATTATATTTAGAGAATATGAGACTCATGGTCATTTATATTGATTTTTTTTAAGGTAGCTCATTTAACATAAGTTATGTAATTCTGATTCCATGTGTAGTGGCCAGAAGATATTTCTAACAGCATAAAGGTGACCTTGTACCTCTGTATTGAGCATCACGAATTGAGATTGTTATGGGAAAGCTAGGGAATATTTCTGCCTTTTTATGGTGAATGCTGCTTATTCAACAAGCATGGTAATTTAACCAAAGGGGATCTTATTTTTAAGAATCATATTCCTGCTTCAGATCCACAAAGTAAAGTTCATTCCCACTAGATATGTTTTTCAGTGGCACAGAATATTTACCTTTCCTGATCAAACAATAGAAACAGTCAGTGACTTTTACAAGTGAGTATCATTGCCTGGGGCCAAGTGGATTCACTGATGACATGGCTTCCCATTAAGTTTTTCAAAACAAACAGGAGGCATTCCATGAGCTCAGATCTATACTTCAGAAATACCTTTGAGCTTAACAGCAGTATGACAATTTCAGAAGCAAATTTTCTACCACTGGCTGAAGACCTTTTGGTCAATAGAGATTAAATAGAATTTGACAGAGCAGCTAAAAAATAAGAGAGCTTTTTTCATTATCAACTGCTTATCATTGATGCTGTAAGGCTGAGAGGAATCTTGGAAACTGTAGTGAACTTGACAGCCATGATGGACAGAACAGAGATATTTTGCAAAGTTTTAAAAGCTTTGGGGAGATTTTTTAAAATAAACATCTTATACTATTTTTGATTGTCAATTCCTGTCACGAGCAGTCAGATAGTAAGCCAGATTAATTGAATGAAATGTCTCTCACCAACTTAGCTTGTTTTGGCTAAGATCTTTATATTTGCTGGTGAAATACATTTTATGCCAATCTAGTGTAGTATCTTAAGAGTCAAGGTTCATCTTTAAATAATTTTCTGGAGAGAAAAGTGATATATATTTCTATCTTACAGCACCTCATGCCTGAAGCACTGAGAGGAGCAGGGCAATGAAAGAAATTAGTTTCTGAAGTTTTCTTTTGGAAGAAAACTTCCCACTTCTGAAAGGCAATTGAGTCTTTTTGGTGATCATTACCAGACCCTCTCCTTTTTGAAAGACACACAAAGAATATATCCTCTGTGTGGTTAAAGCATTGGATTCTGTAGAGCGTGGGGATAAGTGGACTGAGTGCTGCATTGTGTCTTGAGGGAGATTGACATTTTAGTGACTACAGTTAAGTTTGAAAGACCGCAGAAAGTTGAGAAATGTCAGCATTTGGTCCTTCTGCCATTCACAATTTCATTATCTTAAGAAAGTCAAAGCAAGAATTTGCTATTCCTGGGTAATTGCACTAACCCTAGAGTCCTAGAGTTATGTTCCTCTTATTCTATCTGCTGATGTCCCTATGGCTCTTGTTCCCACAGCTGCAGGATTATTTTAATTTACTGTAAAAGGCAGAAAGTGGAATACACAGGATTATGAATTCTTCTTTACCTTACACGCAAAACCATCTGATTTGTTTTGTCATCTTTATCAACCATCATTAAATTATTGAACAGCAGAAAAAGTAAATGTCCAACATCAAACCTGTAGTAAGACATTTTGGTTCTAGGGTAATCTCATTTTTCCTGTGGAGTCATTAAAGGTGTTTCTGTGCCTTATTCTTCTGACCATGCTGACCTGACCTGCAGCCTCTCTGTCTCAGCAGCAAGAGATGGGAACTTAAAGATCTTTCTACATCCAACTGGAATTCATCACAGGCTGATGCTTGTATGGTCATGCCTTCTCTGCTCTCCGTGTTGTAATTGGTTTTGGAAAGACAGCTTTCAGATGTACCTGTGAGAGGATGTTAACAGTAGCTTCCAGTGTTGCTATCAGGAAGGTAAATCCCATATCAATTAATAATTTTCGTGCTGAGTTAATTATAGTGACAGTATGCTTGAATACCTGGCATTATCTGAAGATAAAATATTGAAAAAGGGTTGTGATTGAGTAAAAAACCTTCTAGCTATTAGTATGTGGGAGTAGGATATTGATCAAATAAGTGGTGTAAATGTTCTGGCAACCTTGAAGAGTGGCATAATAGAGAAGGGAATGTAAATAGGGGCTCAGAGATGGCTAAAGAAATATTTATAACACAAACATAAAACATTTAAGTCCTTTTTCTGATTATTTTTTTCCCCATTGTGCCTGTTTAATTATAGCACAACCTACTTGGATTTGTGCAGCTCTCCATACTTTAATATTTAGAAGATGCACAGTGTTAATGCAATAAAAGTTTAATTTAAGTAGATAATTTTAATATTAAACTGAGACATGAGATACTGTTGCTTTTATTATGCTTGTCAGTATTCACTTCTGAGATAGAATTTACAGACTCAAGTTAGTAACAAATCAAAACAAAATTGAATTAAAAATTTTAGAAATAAAATGCTATGCATCCTATTAATAATGTTGGATTTAACTCTTACTTTGAAGCTGCTTATGATATTTTTTGAATTTTATAGGGAAGTAACAGAGTGAGTTTCAGTTATTCTATAGAAAAATAGATTTATATTTTCAAGCACTAATTTCCATATGAGATAAACAACAATTCTGTTAAACTTTCAGAGAAGTCTGCTTGCCACCTGAGAAATGAACTGGGTTATTTTGCATAAGCAAGATTTAGAATTTTTGTATATATGGTGTTGACAGTGCTTTAGTAAGTATGAGGTCATGTTATTAAGACAAATTAATTATGAATAGTAAGTGATTACTAGCCTGAGATCTCCAGTTTTCAAGGAAACAGATCACAGGAGATGTCTCACAGGAGAAAAAAAATGTCTGATTTTTTGACACATGGGAGTCAAGAGCTTTACACTCTAGGAAAAATGTCTTTAAAGAACTGACAGCTCTCTGGTAAATTTCAATGTTACCAACCATTCATAGCTGTTCTGAATAAGCCAAAAATAAATAAAAAACATCAATTCTCAAAAATTTTTTCAACTCCAGAGAATTCTGAAAATGTAACAAAATCAGTATATGCTATTTCAGACTGAACCCCAGGCTACCTTCAGTCATCTCAAATTAAAGGTTTTTCTATATAGTTTGCAGATGATTTTTGGAGCTTTAATTAATTTTACATAAGATTTCTCTCCTGAATTCTGACTGCATTGCTTAGTAACGCACGGATACCCTCCATTCATGTTTGTAAATTTTGGTAGTCTCCTAGGATATGGTGAGGCTATCTCACTGAAAAAAATGTTGATTCTCTGGAGATTTCCAGTCGAAGAAATCAAGTATTGGTGAGGTGATTTAAAACAAATTACGTTAACTGAATTCTTCTGTATTAATAGAAGTTTCTAGATATTTATAACATTGGACTTCCAGAATTATCGTTAATATATTATTGTGGCCAAAGAAATAGGAAGTGTTTTTTATCATATATATGTTGGTGGTAAAATTAATAATGCAACACGTTGAAAAGTATATACTACCTTCCAGAACACTACATAAACACCTTCTGGATTAGTTTGGAGATATCTCAGGAGAAACCTCTGGAGTCTGTGTGAAGTCAGAGTGCACAGATTCTGTAGGAGTTTTTATCCTAACTGGAGAAAAAAAATGTAAGGGTGTAGTTTTACAGTCACACCAGCAAACAATCTTTTATTAAAATACTCATTAGTATTCTGCCTCCAATAGTGTTTTTAGATTTTACAGTAACTTCACAGACCATAATGCTCAAAGCCTAGTCTTGCCTATCAGCCAGAGTTGCCTTCAAGCACAGGCAGGAAAATGGCAGCATTTTCACTGATGTAGTACTTCCTGGGCAATTCCCAGAATTTATAACTGCTTCCACATTCCCTAGGGCAATTGAGGGCAGGGGAACTGGTTAGAGTGAACTGTCGGAAGGAAAAAAGACAGAAACCTCCATTCAGAACCTCTGTCATCCCTGTTTCTTCCTCATGTCCTATTATCTGCACTGGCACCTCTCTGTCTGTCCCCATCCTACCCCGATTTGTCTGTCCCAAAGTCAGCGGGGCCAGGGTATAGGAAATGAGCTCTCCTAAATGGATTCCAACCAGAGATGGTTTCTTCTCTCTCCTGTGGTGTATAACTGCAGTGAAATAGAAATCTCAGCCTCTCCTACACTCAAACTATGAAAGAATTTTGGTGGGCTTCTAAAGAATTCAGTTTTAAGAAGTGAAGTCCAGTTTTTGCTAGCCCATGGTCTGCATAGTTAAGGTGAATGACAATTTATTATTCACCTGCTGAAGAGAACAATATACAAGTAGTTCACATCCATGCTGCACACAGAACAGACAACAGTAATATGAAAGACTATTTAACAATTCAGTATTATGTAATTAAAAATATGGACAGTTGTAAAAATTTACTGCCTGATGCTTGCTCAGTCATTGCTGAAATTTTTGATTCAGAAAGAAAACAAAAAAAAAAGAAAAGAACATGGAGATGATTTTGGATTTGAACCCAGTTTTACACAGATGAATAAAGGTATATGGAAACAGTCTTCTGATCTATGAGATTATACTTCCTCTTAATCTGGCTATCAGAATTCTTTTTGTACTATTGCCCTTAACATGACCTCCAAGGTTCTATCAAGCACATACTGAAATTTATTTTAATCCTTACAACATAATATGATACAGAGGAGAACATTTTGATGAAAGGTGGATAATTCTTCTTTGTTCCCATGAAAGAATGTGATAGTCTGCTTCATTTAATACACTCTGCTTTTCCATAACAGTCTTTTTAAGGAATGTAATTAAGATTAGTGACTAGCTTTTCCGGAGAAAGAAAAAGTAAAATGCACATACATTTACAGAAAGATGCAACAAAAAAGGATTTTATTGCTTGGTCTTTTTCTAATTGCAACATTTTATGGGTTTTTATGTCTTAATATATTGTATGCTTTCTGTTTCTTCGTCATTAGCATCTTGCCATAGCAATAGCTGTTATGGAAAATGGTAGCATAAGTACTAAAATAAGTACTACTATTTTAGTTCTGAAACAAATATAAAGATATAAGTAAAACTTAAAAAATCCCTTGGGTCCACCCTAAAGCTATTTTTTCTTACATGTATCTCAAATCTAGAGATTTCACTAGGTGTAAACAACAACAGTCTTATGAGTAAGAAGCTTTTTAAAGAGTTCAGTTCCAGGTGAGTCATAGCTCTAAATCATACAAAATTATAGTCTCAAATAGCTTTCTTCCTACAAAATAAATTGGAAATTAAAAAAAAAAAAGACTAAAGAAAAAAAAATCAATCTTCTTATTTCACTGTATTTGCATATGAGGAAAACATTAATATCCTCTTATAGTCTTCCTCCCTGTAATCCTGTAGAAAATCCATAAATTAGATTACTGTTTTTAATCTATGTTAGCAGAAGGCCTAAGGAAAATAGATAAAGGAGGAATCCTTAGAGAAAATTTTGGTTTCTGTCCTCAGCATTTAAGGGAAATGCTCTCCAAACAGCTGTTAGCTGGGAGGAAGCCCAAAGATCAAATAGAAACCCAAAGATAAAATTTAAAGAGCTGCTTAACTGACATATCCTTGTCACAGGGATGCTGGGACATCTAAATATCTCAGATGTGCTTGAAAAAACCCACACAGGCCACATGAAAAGAGCTCTCAATTCTGACAGAAAATATAGGAATTAGATACACTAAGAGTTCCATACTGCCTCCATTACTTAGTGCACAATTATTAACACATTACATTCATCCTGTGCCACAGGATAATTCTTGAACATTTGTGATCACACCTAGTGTATTTTAAAATGATATAAAAATTGCTAAGTAATACGTGCACGCAAATTTTTTCCTTTTGTTAAATAAATACACTGCCTCTGTCCAAAAAAAAAAAAAAGAAACAATGATTTTACATAACTGGGGAGATAAAACAAAAAAATTTAAAGCATGAATTTTTTGTCATATCCACTTCGAACAGATTTGTACAAAAACTACTGATATTTTCTGACATGTTGTTGATTTACTAAAGCAAAAATAACTTTTAGGACAAGATAAACATATTTTGTTCTGTGAGCAAGCCTATGTAATAAGAATAAAAAAGAGATGAAGTCCTTGGGAATTGGATTAAAAGTTACCAAAATTTTTAAATTTATCTGGTTGCTATTATTTACCATCTAAAATAAAGGCCAGCTTTTTCTTGGATCTAAATTCTCCAATAACAGAACCGTCATTTTTTAATTTGTAAGCTAACATTCTCATTATGGAATAGTTATTTTCTTCAGAGAGCAAGATTTGGAGACCATTTTTGGATACTTGAGCTGATATTAATATGGGTTGTTCTCAATATCTTCATTAGTGTTGCTCTAAATAACAGCTAATATAACTAACACCATAGTATTAAAAGCCAAATGAGTTGTTAGAAGACAATGTGTACTACTCCCTGTTCATATTTCTGACCCATTATTTCCTTCTCCTTGAACTGGTTGGCAGTGTGGCGAACTAGCAGAAGGAATAGAGGAAAGTTTGGGTTTCTTTTATATTTTTATTTCATTGTTTAAAATAGTGGCATTTTTAAGCATAAAAAGTTTTCTGGGTGAGCTCCCTCAATGGCTGCCTCAGGATCGCGGCTGGCAGCAGCTGAGCAGCACTTTTCCATAGTCGTGGTTGCTGCTTAGAGGGACTCGGAAACTTTGGCTTGGGATGGCAGTTTAACATTCCATGTAACTGAGGGCAACTGGAAGCTGCTGCTGAGAGTAGGATCTGTGTGGTCACATCTCAACACAGGATACCAACTGATGTCCATCATGCTCAACATATCAAATTCTGCTTTCTGCCCAAACTCTACATATCGGTGATGCTGTATGGAGTTAAAAGCTCCACTGCAGGGATCCTTTCAGGGGCCCAATCAGTCCAGGACGTCCATTTTAGCTATTGTTTAAAAGAACAAATAATCTGCAGAAAGTATTGCTTAAAGCCGGGGTTTGAGGTGAGATTTTTTCAGAAAACTGATCAAATTTAAATGAGATGAACATATTTAACTGAACTCAGTGAGAACATGTAAGAAAAACTAAAGTCAGAGGTACATTATTTTACATGGTAATCAGTAACCAATTTTGAGTCCAAAATTATCTGAATCCTGTCAGGTCTTCAAAGACATCGATTTAAGTCCACAAGAAGATGGAGGAAAAATCATCTTCAGTGCTTAAAATTTCCTCATTTTTCCAAGTATGAAGAAAGAAACGAATGATATCTTACTTTTGCTTGGGTACCTCACAGAAAAAGAAATTAGAGATTTTAGTGATCAAAAATGAGGGACAAAGACAGACTGTTGAAATTACAGAAAATATTTACTGCCTCACCCAGACTATCTGAAAGTGAGGGTTAGGCTGAAACAGTTAATTGATTATGTCCACTTTCCTGTGATGTCAAAAACATTCATAGCAATATGACAGAGGTATCTGATTAAAATGTGTGTAAAGACAGCAAAGTGGAGCAACTGTACTTGATAAATGGTTTGAAATTTGGCTCTCTTGCCATGTCTATGGGCTAGTTCTGTAGCAATATATGATTTGCAGGGATCATAAGTACCTTATAAAATTGCATATGATATTCAAATTATCTAAACTACTAGAATGAATAAGAACTGCAACACATTAGTGGCTTAGAATCTTCTGAAAAAAGTTCCATTACTCAACGTCATGGTTTTTGTTATTACCACCTACCTTTTAATAGACTTTTCATTTAAGTATGTTTTCTTTGTCATTTAAATATGACTAAGCATTCTTCAAATGAATGTAGCGATCTTTATTAAACATTGTTCAAACTGTAGAAAGACAGCTGCCAATCTCAGAAAAGTTTTTGTTTTGTTTTGTTTGGTGTTTTGTTTTTGGGGTTTTCTTTAATGTCTCTACCATTAACAAGTGAAAAAATAGCATTTGTTGACATTTTCAACAATTTTACCTTTCTCTTTTGCAAAGTATGTTGTTTTTTACTATGAAAACCGTACAGACTTGTAAGTATATGTGATCTGCTTTTTAGCTAAAACCATCTGATATAACATTTTATATGCTGCATAGAAAACGGGACAAAAAGAAAAAAAATAGAAGAAAAAGGAGAACAAAAGATCAGTCGATGCACACATGCAAACATACGTATATTCAACACTCAAGAGTGTAACCTTTTAAAATCCTTTTTCCCAAGGATCTGTGTTGGAATAAGAAGGCTTTGAATTTGTTGAAGAGAAATTATCCCACCCCCTTTTTCTCTGAGATGTAGTAAACAACATTTGTAGGTAGGTATGAATCTGAAGCCATCTTTTTGTAACTGTGACTCACTGAACCCATGATGGACTACAAGATTCTTGAGGATGTATATCATAAATGTTCATAAGGAGAAGAAAAAGTTAAATGCCATGCAATTTCAATGCAAATGCAATTTCAAATATATAATCATTGCAGCTGGCATTTGCAAAAGTATTCACAAAAAGGGAAGATGAGATTTTTTAAAGACTGTTCCTGAACACTTCAATAAAAAACTTTTTTCCCAAGTGACTTACCAGACATAACATTATTTGACAACCTGAGAGCCTTCAGTTTCCATGCAATTTTATCCCAAATGCTGGCTGGACACTTCCCTAAAGTTCTTTGAATGTGATCTGAATGCAATTGCATTTAATGAAAGTCTCATAATAATGTTGAGTTTGAGTCATTGCCAGACCTACATTTCTAATGTAAACAAAAGCACGTGATGTCTTTACCATCATTTACTGGGAGTTGTTAAAACCTTGATTTCATAAAGTATTGAAAGACATGAACTTGAGATCTTAGGCCATGTTAAACAAGAAAGGAGACCTGCATGATTAAAATCAATTACATGCTTAAATGCTTTTTAGGATCAGAGCCAGCATGGTTAGCGCTCAGTATCACACTACAGATAGGTAATTTTGTATTGCCGTTATATATCTTGTGTTTTCCTGCAAGACACTTCTGACCGTTCTTTATTTCTCACTCTGAAGAAGTTTAGCAAGTAATTGAGGTCTCTTTCTAGGTCGTTCAACAGCTTACACACTGTTGTATGGTTAGTCAAAAAAGCTTTTTGTTTTTTTTCCTGAGCTGGCATTAGAAGCTCTTCTGACATTGACTTCCTTGCCAGAATAGCTTCTTTTTCCTTTGCCTTCCCTCTCAGCCCCCTCCTTATATCTTGTTGCTGGTTAGAACAAATAGACTTAACTCTTATATTGAATTTAATGCGTCAAGTTATACTATATAACTTGATAGTACCTGATTTTCTAGCAAAAAATCTGCATCTAGTTTTGTGAAAATACATGTATTCAGTGTATGGTAGGTCCCTTATGAAACTTAAGAGAACTCCTTTTATTGCACAGTTTTCTACCCTGTCTACAAAAAATTAATTTCTTCATTTTTCTCTTTAGCTCATTGTTTGCTTCTAAAGGGATTGATAGATTTTAAAACTTTTATTTAAATTAGATACAGAATTATTATATTCTGGAGTAAGTGCTTCTTAGTATTAGAATATTCTTAGAATATGAAAAATATACCTCAGACTTGTTGAAGTTTGAGTTGCTAATATAAACTAGCTTTCTAAACTTCTTTCGTAGTCGTTTTATAAGTGGTGTTTCACCACTGTGCAATTTATTTCACCTCTCCAAGAAACCTTTTTTTACACTATATGGTATCTTTCAGATTATATGCTAGATTCCCATAAGCACAGTCACACCTAAGGTCTTAAATATATCTAATTTATTCCCCACATCTCACTTTCTGAAGTGAGAGCTATAGAATAGCAATCATTCTGTTTTCTAAATATTCTCACAGTCTTATAAGAAATAAGGTTTGAAACATTTTTCCCCTTCTAGTTTTCAGTTTTCTTCAGGTCACAGGCTAGGACCTCTTTCCTTCAAAATCACTCAAATTCTAGTGAAACAACATAACAATTATTCACACAGTAGTGGTCTTATTTTCCATATGCTAATCATTCTAATTTGTCCAGGAATTATGTCTAGATCTAACTTTTTTCTTACAAGGCTGTTTCCTTCTCATTCATGGTATCTCAAATTGGTCAGTGTTTCACTAGATACGGATTCTTTCAATTTACAGTATGTGTCTCAGATCACATCTGAGGGGGGGAAGGGGATGAACCACCGCAATATGATACAGCAAAATTCTTGAGAACTTGGAGAAAATTCACCTGATAAATTCCTTCAGTACAACCAGCGTACTAAACAAGTATTTTTCTATACTGAAAAGTTAAATCACAAGAGTTATTATATAACATTAAAATGTATGTGTGATTTGATGCTCCACTGTATATAGTCTTGAGTGCATATGTAAATCTATTACTTTATATCAAATCACATAGTTGTATGTTATTCCATATATTGTAACACCTTTTATGAAATACTTATTATAACACATATCATATATGTAAGTATCTCCCTGGCATAAATATACTAAGTATTTAACCAAGTATTCTATTTTCAATTTCTTCTCATTATAGAATAAGACAGTCATGTTCACCTGACAGTGACAAGAAATGACAGATAAACCATTTTGAAACATGAACAAGACATTTTCTGTACTTGCAAATCTAGCCTCAAACTATCTGGTCTTCTTTTTCCAGTGTATTAGATTACATGATATCGATTTTGCTGCCCACTGTCTCCTTAAAGAATGTTCTGCTTTATTAGTCTACAAATATGTTATTTCCTTCTACTGAATACTTCTATCTGAGTATATTTTTTCACAGGCACATCATCTTTCGTTTACAATGATTGAATGAATTTCTGTTTGTTACCTGCAGACATCTTAGAATTAAAAACTCTCCTATCACTTTTTTCTCCTGTCACTTGTCTTTTTTTTTATCCTAATATCTGTAATGCCTCCCACTTTTGCACTGTTTTAGAATTGAACCTGTTTGCATTTGGCTTTTAATTCAGATAATTAATTAAAATATTAACTTATGTCAAGTGTACAGAAGATGCTCAAACGTCACAGAAATCAGAGAACATTTTCCTTCCCTAGTTATGCCATTAGGCATTGGGCCTTTTATTTTTCAGTGTCTGTGCTTTTGAATTTCTTGAGCTTTTTTTGGGCAAAACTAAAATAAAAATAGTGAGGTAACCAAAGGCATTTGTCAAGGTTATTTGTCTAGGTTTGAGCCACAGAATCAAGAGGTCTGTCACAATTACAACCATGACAAAATTTTGGGTTATATTCTTAAAATAATTAACTAAACAGATACCCAAAATAGAATAGAGAAAAAGTCCTAGAGAGATGTCATGGTTTAACCCCAGCCAGCAGCAAAGCTCCAGGCAGCTGCTCCATCATTCCCCCATCAGCTGGATCAGGGAGAGAAGTGGAAAGGTAAAAGGTAGAGAACTCATGGGTTGAAATAAAGACAGTTTAATAGGGAAAGCAAAAACTGGGCACAAAAGAGAAACAAAACAAGGAATTCATTCACTGCTTCCTATGGGCTGGCAGGTGTTCAGCCATCCCCAGGAGGGCAGGGCCCCATCATGTGTGATGGTGACTTGAGTTCATGAGAAGAATCTCTGATCACCTCATGAGATAAGGCAGAGGGCTTTGCATGGAAGGAGTAATAAGCATTCCTTGAGTAGCTATCCTTTGATATATCTTGGTCCAAGATTTCTCTTGATTGAGGAATCTCAAAATAAATTCATACGAGAAGAATGAGCTTACTCTTATAGCAAAAGTTATTAAGTAATAATGAATAAGGGATTGTTGTAGGTGCTCATCATGCAGGTACAGAGAGATCACTGATAACAGAGCTAAAATGGTCCAACAGAATTGGGAACAGGAGGAGTCTAGCTGAAGGAATTCATGCTGTATTTGACTACAAGTACATCTCCTTAGCACAACTTTTCTGCCCCTGTGATAATGATTTATCACCTATGCACAAGATCGTGTGCAAATTCAGTGGCATCAGAACATGTTGACAACATTGTTGGTCTGGCCCAGCTGAAAAAACTTTCCAGGAAAAATCACTTGGTTATATTTGTATTGCACTTCATAGCAGCCTGAGTGGACTGCAGACCAAAAGCCTGTCACTGCAGCCACAGGACATTCTGTGTTCTCCAGGGCTTGTGAGAGCCTGACTGCCTGAGCACAGTGTCTCAGCCTGTGAGGGCTCTCTGGAAACTGTCCCTGAGGCGGTGTGTGGACACATACAGGGGAGGCAAGCTCTGGAAGTGGCCACTCAGAGTAGTGCAGTAATCATGGACAATAATAATGGGAAATTACAATTAATAATGGGCAGCTATGGGGACAGAAGTAGCCAGGCTAGTCCTGTCTGGGACAGCAGAGCACCAGGTCATCCCATGGGCATGGAAGCACAGCCCTCTAGCCAAAACTGAGTGGTTAGGTAGTGTCTAGCAGCTGGTGATATATACACCATAGCAAGACAGAAACAAACAGTTTCATCAAAGCGTGCATAAAAGAATAACACTGCAATTGTTATGAAGAAATAGCTGTCTGAATAGTATTCAGAGTAACTTAGCAACACTTTCCTTCATCTTTTCTCTGTTTCTTCTGTATAACATTTCCTTAAAGAAATACTTTTATTTTTAGATAAACTTTCTCATATGGGCTCTGTTACCATCCCTAACTGAGGCCATCTGTCATTTAGCTCATCTGCTCTTACTGATGAAATTGACCCCAGAAGTAACATCCGAAGTCTCTTAAATTTTGGGGCATATGGCATCTAAATCCAACTTGTACAGCTCAAAGCAATCACTACTGGTATCTCATCTGAGTTATTTATTGCCCAAATACCTTGTGTTTGTACATATATACTTAAGTTCACGAATACTTCCTTTGAAAAAAATCCTATCCACCTTAGTCCCTTAAGGCACTCTCTTCTTATTTATCACTTTGCCCTTGGAGACATCTATGTCTCTAAGAACCAAGGACTCTTCAAGCTACCTTAATGTGAATGTATAATACTATGAAATTTAAAAATTATTTTCAGCCTTAACTCTGAAATTACTTTGGTTTTGTCAAAATCCGTAGAGGAATCCAAAGACAAATTTTATGACTTAATATTATATCAGAATTCCTTGACTTTATTTGGCATGGCTCTTCTTAAATTGTCCTATCTTAAAACACATTTCAACAATAGATTGATCCCAAAGGCATTTTAAATCTTCAGGTTATCTACTTCAGGTAAAAATTAAAACACACTATTATGTGTCTACCAAATAGAGTGCAGTGCTTCAGGCATTCCAGCTTGTTGCAAAGTGATACAAACAATATCTGTTTTGTAAGTGCCTTTTTTAATGGAGTGCTGAACACTGTGTGTAAATGTTGACATAAAGGAATATAAGGCATATGAAGAATTATAAAAAAGTATACATGCAAGTTCATAATAGGTATTTCTGCAAAGGATTTGCTCTTAGAACTGGGAAATGGTGCATAAACCCCTATATTTTTTCTTTTCTGTGTTTTGTTTTGCTTCTTTCCAGAACCACCAAATTTTTCTGTCTTATTTTTGAGATGGTTATTCTCATATAATCATATTTCAATGTTATCATTTTGGGGGTGTCAGTGGGTGCTTTATTTATTTTCTTGTCTGGAAAAATTATCCTCCTGTCCCCTGCAGCCAACTATGGTAATTTCCAGTGAATGCAGTAATGAGGGCAGAACTGATTAAATGTAGGCTTCCCTCCTATTAAACTCAGCCAACAAACTGCCTTTCAGTACCTACAGAGTTTTTCTAGGTTGTTTTTTTTGTTGTTGTTGTTGTTTTGTTTTTTGTTTTTTTTCTTTTCCAAAGGCAAAGGAGCATGTTCTGATCAGTTTTGTTGTTTGTTATTTTTTTGATTTCTGCCAGGAATAGATGCAGTGATAGACAAGCACAGCTTTGCTAAGTCACACAGTTGGGTTTGGACATAGGATTGTGTCATTCGTAGCAGAACTCTACTAGCAAAGTGTGCTTCCCCTTGTCTGCTCTACCAAATTTATCCTGTTCTGGAGGCCAGCTGCTGTTTATAAAAAGGTGTTGCAATGCATTGTCTCAGCTTTTACAACTGGAACCCTTTAGCACTAGAAGAACCATATGTTGCATTGTTACAGAAATAGTAGAATTGATTATAAGAAAATGTAAAAGTTTTAGAGAAATGTGATATTCCAAAAGAATATTAAGGGGAAATAAACCTTACCAGGCTTGAAAAGTAATATGACATGGGTCTGTAGAAAAGGGTTTATATAATTTGGTCACATGAGATAGAAGAAAACTATAACTTTATGATGCAGAATGTCCTTTCCATACCTGACTCAGAAGGTTTTTTCTATTTCCATTCTTTTTAATATTGTTAATAACTCTCACTATAGGAACAAACAAATAAACAAACAAATCTGTAATGTCTTACTAAAGATTAGCATTCCTGTGGAAATTCTGGAAAGTGTCCTCTCTTTGGCTAAAATTATTTCCTGCTTCCAGTGGCACCTCCCTAGGTTACTCACTCATACTGGAAATTTACTGGGTAAACAACACTTCCCAAAGGAAGGTATCTACAGTACGAATAAGTCCTGCTTGTGTTCTTTGAAGCTTGTTGTGCCTTTAAGGACTGACTTTGGTAGTCTCATGCTTCAGGCACAAGGGTTTTTTGGTAAGGTTTTCTGTCTCCCATTATACAGAAATGTCACTCTCCAATAGCGATGTGTTGTTAATGTTTGTATAAGTTAAACTGTTAAGAATGTAGAAACATATTTTGCTTAATTACTTTCCCACAATGGGTTTGAAAATTATACTCAAATTCTGCCATTTATGTTGCACTTAAGAGTGCTATGGATAATGAAGCAGAAAGTAAAAAATTATCTGGAAAGCAAACAAATAAACAAACCCGGGATGAAAAATGAAATAGCAGAGAGAATGGCAAAACAGTATTACTTAGAGATGGATGAGAGTGCAATATGAAATGAATTAAAAGACAGCTGCAGTATTTTAGGCTTAAATTTTGCTATCTTGATTTTTTGGTAGATATGGTGAAAATCTCTCCTAGTGTTCCCTTTAGAATAGAAGTACTTTCCTTCAAGCACAGCATACCTGAAATTTCAGATTTTTAAGACTTTTACTTTCAAAATTATTTAGCAAACCCTTTTTGTGTGTCTCTGTGTGATTTCTAAAAATTCTTGTGGCTCTGAGTGTTCTTTTTCATGAGTACAATTTGTGATATCCTGAGGTTTGAAACTGTATCCTCAAACACCAGCAAAGTGGCATACAGGCATGTAAAACCTGCCTCACCTAGGTTGTAGAAATAAAAGAAAAGGTCAGCTTTCTTGGCCTTGCTGTGTTCACGTGGCACTTCTGATCTTTTGTGTTATGTGTCAGAAGAACAGATTGCTTGTTCTGGGCATAGCAACGCCTCTTTAGGATGTTTCTGTGAGCATCTGAGCCTCCTTTCAAACCATCCCGTTGTTCCCTTTTCTGTCTTGTAATTCCTGAAGTGGAAAAAATTCTGTGAATGCTTGCAGCCAAGACATTTCTGCTGATGATTTGAATGCTGCTGAAGAGAAGGACTATTATAAAGCAATATGTATGCTCATGAAGCGTGACTGGTGTAGGATCAAACTCTGAAGATTGTGTGTGGGTGTTCTGCTGGGGACATGTATTGCTCCAGGTTATATACAGAAGCACATCACAGCACCTCTTATTCTGTCTGGATAAGGGTGACAGGCAGATGCAGCTCTCAGACTTCATGTCTGGTACTTAAATTGTATATATAATGAAGAGTTCTCTTTTCATATGAATGGCATTAGCTCACACAGGCAAGACTTACATTTAATGTTAGACTTAATTCAATTGACAAAAGAGCAAAAGGTAGCAGGGATCATCGGAAACCCTAAACTTGCACACGGGAAGACTGGTAAGCTCTGTGACCCTTTTTTCAATGTCAGAGAGAAGGAGATGCATACAAAGGGAGATGGTTTGATTATAAAGGACACAGAATAGATGCATGAAAAAAAGAGCCCAAATGTTACAGTTAAATTAAGCCACACACATGCACAGACACGCCAAAATATTTGGCATGGCATTTTAAGGCAGACAGACCATATGGCCTCCTTAGCAATGCACAATGCTTTTTGCTGTGTCCCACTTAGGGCAAAAGACACTGTTGTAGTACTGGGTGTACCAGATGTCTTGTCAGTCAGCCAGTTTCACATTTAACAGTGTTCTGTGCCTGAACTTGACATAAACACAGTGGCACTGTTCACTGAGTAGCCAGCTCCTTACTCTGAGGGAAAATATCATTAGAACAGAATATATGAAATGACAGGCAACCATAGATCATTCTTAGTGGACAAGGTTCCTTTGAAGAAAAACTACCATTTTGTAATTACAGGAGAAAAAGAAAAGCTAACCTCCAAAGCATTGAAAAGGAGAGAGACAGATAAGACAAGTATATTAATATTTTTGCTGATTTACCAGTGCCTTTAATGGTGCATATCTCAAGTGCTGTGGCCACTTCCTGGGGGTTGTAGTGCTGGAATAAATTAATCTACCTAAGAAATGGCATTGTAGGTGAGCAGGATGACAGCTCTGGGTCTAAGGGCTGGCGTTGGTGGTATAACACCTCTGTAATGAGCCTCACTCCTTATGAAGCTTCTCGGGAAGATCACCAGTACTGATCATTAGTTTTTGAAGGATCATTGTCTAAATAGAGAAATGTCAAACATCTGCAGAAGTTTTGCCTTTCACTATCTTAGTAATAAAGCCTCTGACTTTCAAGATGACAACACATATGCATTGAAAACAAACAAAAGTCAAACCTCATTCATGAAGTAGTCTGGTAGTTTTCAGGAGGAAATTCACGTATTTTTCAAATGCTTTCTATACTTATATTGAGCTAGTACAGTCAGTACTAATCGAAAAAATGGCTTAAGGAGACCCTATTTCTTTAAAATTATATTCACAGTTACAGACAGACACACCCTATTTCCCACTTTCATTGAAGGCATCAGTTATGCTCAGATTTGATGGATAAATATAAATAATCATTAATTTTTTAAACATAAGGCATTACAGCTCAAAACCTGGTGTTCTGAAAGTTTCACACCCTGAACGATGTGAATGAATTTGTAGCTTGAAACACACATTATTTTCTGAGCATTCTGGTTAAATAAGTGACTGAAAAAGAGTGAGGAACTAGTACATTTTCAAAGCAATTCATAAATCAAGGGAAACATTTTTTTCTTCTGTTCTCAACTTTTTAGTGAGATTTGCCCTTCATCCTCTTCTGAGAAGAGATGAGAAACCAAATAAAAATTTCACATTTGTCCTTTTTCTACGCAAAACAAGTTGAAGGTTTTTCATTTCTTCATTTACCTAGATGGTGATCAGAAAGTGCAGAATATTACTCTGTGTCTTTTCATGGGATATGTGGCATTTTGTTAAGGAAAATATTTTCGGGTTTGCCATGCCATGTATCTCCTTCAGTGTTTAGATTCTCTTAGGTAGAATATTTTTTAAGTCTTTTTTTTCTTCTGCCACTATTAAAACCTGAATTTTTCAGAAGCTATTTAAAAATATGTTTATTTACTAGATGTAAGAGTAACAGTACCTTTCTACCTACTTGCAGCATTATTCTGAATCTCCCCTTCTGAAGTCCCCATGTAGGATAATGTTTCTACAGAGGGTAGTCAAATATTCCAAGAACTTACCTGGAGAGGTTGTGAAATCTGTATTCCTGGACATAATTCAGCTTTGGCTGGTCATGGTCCTGAGAAACCTTATCATAGGGGCCTTACTTTGAGCAGGATGTTGAACTAGGTGACCTCTAGAGGTCTCTTCCAAGCTAAATTTTATCGTTCCCTTCTTTATTCCTTTCATGTAACTAAATACCAGTTCATGTAATGTCATTTGAATACAACTTCATGCTTTAATTTTCAGGCACATTACACAGTATGCTGAATACTCTACGTGTCTCTGTGTATGTGTATACATCTGTCTGTCTGTCTGTCTACAATATACAAATGAATTGGCATGATTCTGGAAAATGTTACTTTTATATCTTTATAGGTAAATAACATTTGTCTATGACACATTGATCTTTAAAATTCTTTAGCTGATTCTAAGGTTTGTTAAATTAGTTTTTCCAGGCTTGGAAAACCTTACATCAAACTCTGAAATTTGAAAATTATTCTGAGAATGTAAAAATGGATTCTTTGTATGATTTTTGTTTTCTCAAGTACATAAAGAAAATCAGCCTAGTCAAAGCAGTGTCATGTCCATTATCTTCCATGAGTACCACCCATTGTGCTCCACAGTTATGCTGAACACAGTGACATAATGCAGAATGGTTGAGGAGTTTAAAATTACATGTTTTGTATGCACGCTACAGAACTCACCTTGATTTTTTAGCTCTCCTATGCAATTATACTACCACTAACAAAGAGGAGGAGTTGTCATTTATGCAAACTGAGAAACACATTATGTACAATGTGCTTCACTGAGCCACTGAATAAGTAGAT
Source organism: Pachycephala philippinensis (assembly GCA_013397055.1). Lineage (NCBI taxonomy): Eukaryota > Metazoa > Chordata > Aves > Passeriformes > Pachycephala > Pachycephala philippinensis. The sequence goes on along the minus strand of VWZT01003582.1, from coordinate 169,832 downwards.
GCCATGGTATCTGATTTAAATGCAATAGGGTTTGCAAGTATGGTTTTTAGAGTATAGCTTATTTATCTTTATTAATCAACTGGATAATTCCTGTTATTTGTTACTGTAAAGGTATTGTTTCATGAGCACTTCAAAGAGAAAGATGAAATATAATGCTATGATGTAATGTAAGGGAGAAATAAACCCAAGGAATGTTCGTCACTATTCAGGTTGTGATTGAGGTCCTCAGAAAGTGATAGAGACTGATTTAATTCAGACTGGACATCTGGAAACTATATCTTGTTCTGAAAAAATATAAATATATATAAATAAAATTAATAAAATATGCTTTTAAATAAAATAAATAATTTGTAAACAATAATAAAAATATAGTAATCATGTGGTACTATGGTATAATACAATACTATAANAATGTAAAAATGGATTCTTTGTATGATTTTTGTTTTCTCAAGTACATAAAGAAAATCAGCCTAGTCAAAGCAGTGTCATGTCCATTATCTTCCATGAGTACCACCCATTGTGCTCCACAGTTATGCTGAACACAGTGACATAATGCAGAATGGTTGAGGAGTTTAAAATTAATTAAACTTTTAATTAATTAAATTAAAAAAATTAATTAAAATTTTGTATGCACGCTACAGAACTCACCTTGATTTTTTAGCTCTCCTATGCAATTATACTACCACTAACAAAGAGGAGGAGTTGTCATTTATGCAAACTGAGAAACACATTATGTACAATGTGCTTCACTGAGCCACTGAATAAGTAGATGCCATGGTATCTGATTTAAATGCAATAGGGTTTGCAAGTATGGTTTTTAGAGTATAGCTTATTTATCTTTATTAATCAACTGGATAATTCCTGTTATTTGTTACTGTAAAGGTATTGTTTCATGAGCACTTCAAAGAGAAAGATGAAATATAATGCTATGATGTAATGTAAGGGAGAAATAAACCCAAGGAATGTTCGTCACTATTCAGGTTGTGATTGAGGTCCTCAGAAAGTGATAGAGACTGATTTAATTCAGACTGGACATCTGGAAACTATATCTTGTTCTGAAAAAATATAAATATATATAAATAAAATTAATAAAATATGCTTTTAAATAAAATAAATAATTTGTAAACAATAATAAAAATATAGTAATCATGTGGTACTATGGTATAATACAATACTATAAAATAATAATAAATAATAACAAATAAATAAATATAACTCAGCTGGTACCCTTCACAAAAGGGTCAAATCGATTTTCCAGGAGGGCAATTTACTATCCCTAAAAGGAGTGTTTTACCTACCTAAAATCCACTGTGGGAAGAGGATGTTGCCACCTACGTTTTGTGCCCTCCTCAAAGAGAAGTACATCTGGTAACTGGCATTTCTTAGATAAAACAGCATATGGTGAAATACTGACACCTTGAAAACAGTGATGAATTACTGTACAGACTATTGGAAAGAAGTGATGGGAGCTGTTTTGAGGGAGAAATAAAAAGTGGAAACAAAGGTCTGAACATAAGCATTTTCTTTATGTGTGGGAATTTATGGCAGAGTTTTCATTTCTCAGACCTTGATAACGTACTTCCCTTTGGAGAATGGTGTTAGGAATTCACATGCATAATAGCTGCCTCAGAATCTCTACATCCTCTTTCCTCAATACATTATCATGCAATGGCCATACCAGGAAAGCTGCTGTAACAAATGATATAAGAAAGATATCAGAAATCTGGGAAACTTCAAATTATATCCTCTTGAGGGGGAAATTAATTAATTCTTATGTTTCGTACGTAGCATTAAGTAATGCAAACAAAAAGTTGTGCATGACTTTACATAGGTAGATATAAACTTAACTTTCTCCTTTTGCTTTGAAAGTGAGTTTTCTACCTCTTCCTCCTGAAATATTGCTTTGCTAATCAAGAACTGAAATCTTACTTCATTACAGGGCACTTATTTTTAGATGTCTTTGTTACCAGTGCTGACAGGAATTAGGAAAATAAAACAGTGTCTAGTAAGAAGTTATTAAAATGTGTAAAATTAATGTGTTTTATCAGCTGACAAAACCTGACCCAAAAGCCACTTCAATGGGAACTCCACTTGTGCAAATAACATCATAATTTCTCAATGCTCCTTATTAATCAATGCAAATATCCCACTGCTCATCATGTCAGCTGCTATGCCATGCTATGCTATGACTACTCTTGTAAACAAAATGGGCTTGGGTCTACTCTTTGACCTTGAGAAAAATATACAATAGTATACAATTTGCTGAGAATGGCCTCAATTATACTCCCTGTTGGAAACAGTCTCTGGATTGTGGCTGAGCAATGTCTGGGAGAGCACTAATTGGCACAGTTTGGAAACATGCCAGACTCCAACAGCTAATGTAAATGATTATGTGCAGTGCTGGAGACCAAGAATAGGGCTGTTTACTTTATTAATGTCACTGCAACACCTGTGCCTCCTGACAGATATCTGAATTCTTCTACATACTTCGTTTGTGTGTATAGATTCTGATAATGAATCCCTACCCGTTCAGTAATGATTAACAGCACAAAGCCTCATGGAAGATCTGCAACCTAATATTTGGTGTGCTATATCTGAAATGCTCCTAGGGTTATACTGTTCTCTGGTAAGCATAGGAAGTAATTCATTTGCATTTGATCCGCAAGGCAGAGTGTTTTAAATGACAATTATTTAGTCCTGAAGTTGCTTGAAATTATTTATCTCTTGTCTATGGTGAAGGTGGATAAGACCACATATAGCTACATAGCTGTGTACAACAACATCAGTACTCTGCTTGGAACATCCATAAACCTAACATTATCCACCCGTAAACCATGTTCCCAAGCACTACATTTAAGCATCTTTTAAGTTCTTCCAGGGATGGTCACTCAACTACTTCCCTGGGCTGCCTTTTTCAATGCTTGAAAACCCTTTCCATGAAGAAATTTTTCCTAGTATCCATTCTAAACCTTTGCTGATCAACTTGAAGCCATTTCGTCTCATCCTGCCAATCATTACTTGGGAGATCAATGTCCACTTTGCTACCACCTCCTTTCAGGCAGTCGTAGACAGTGATAAGGCTCCCCCTGCCACGCTCCTCCATGCATCCTTTTCTCCCAGCTAAATAATCCCAGCTCCCTCAGCTTCTCCTCATAAGACTTGGGCTCCAGACTCTTCACCAGCTCCTTTACCCTTTTCTGGACATACTCAAACATCTCAATGTATTTCTTGTTTTGAGGGATGCAAAACTGAACACAGGATTTGAAGTGTGGCCTCACCAGTGCCAAGTACAGGGGGACAATCGCTTCCCTAGTCCAGCTGGTCACATTTTGTATCATTTTTGGTACAAATGAGCTGCCATTGGCCTTCTTGGCCACCTGGGTTATGTTCAGCTGATCATGGAGCCCAAGTCATTTTCCACCAGCCAGCTTTTCGGCCACTCTGCCCCAAACCCATAGGGGTTGTTGTGACCTAACTGCAGAACCTGGGTATGGGTAAGGGAACCCTTCTAGCAGCCTGTGTAGGCTTGCTGTATATGCAGCCTTGCTGTATATATCCGTCAATGGTATCTGTACTTTCTCTAAGAAAATGCACAAACATCAGTGAGCCCAGTTCCGATGCTGATCCCAACTCAAATTAAAACCTGGCATATATTAAACACCTATTTAGAAGTGGGGTTTTTTGTAATAAACAATTACATTAACATTTGTGCTCTTCATGTGGTGAAGAGATAGAAGCCAGATTTGAGCATTCTGACAGTGTTTCCTTTTTTCAGATAGAGATATAAATACAAGCTTAATAATCTAGCATGGTAGGCCTACATGTATCTATATCATAACTACAGTCAGGTATAAGGGAAAAGGAATCAGAATAGTAAGAAGATATAGATTTCATCTGCTTTTGACAAGTAAGGCTAGACAACAGATGAAAGATGCACAAGATTGAAGGGCATCTTTACAAAGATCTTTGGGGAATGATGTTGGGCTCAACATTTTAGAGCTCGTTAGTTTTCAACAAGAGATCAAGGGCAGTAAGAAGTTCTTGAAGAAATCAGTGGAAAAAGCCATTACAATACCTTTATCTCATCTATAATTTTTTAAAAAATCAATAAAAGAAAACTTTAATAGAAGAGAAATTTTTGTACAATTGCTAAAAATAGGTGAAAAAGTAGTTCACCCATGAATTTTCTTGCCTCCGTAGTAGTAAAGCTGCAATGGACACTGAGAAAACAACTTTGCTGTATTTAAAGACAGTGCTTATTCTTTTTCCTTCAGCAAAAACCATGTTCAAGAGATGTTTCACGAAGACAGAAGTTCTCCTTCAAAGATTGCATAGTGTCAACTGATCAATGCAATATTATAAATTCCAAGCCTTTATGTCAGTTGCTAAAAAATACTTCTGACAGTGTTGTTAAGTAGTCCCTGTGAAGCACAATTATGACTTACAGAGAAGACTTAATGGTTGTATGCTTCATTGCACATAAAACCATTCCATGGGCTCCTGCCTTTTCAGTCAGTACTGCTATCTGAATCCTCACTATGCACAAGGTGGTAGGAAAACCAAGATTTGATCTAATGCTAATAAGAACTCCCAAGCTTTGTCTTAGCTGAGAGAGATTTTCTCCTTTAATAAAAAGCTACATTTGCAGGACATAAATTTCATTGTCCATTCATGGAAATGTTTACTTTTGTTCCAGAAAAGACCTCTGAAGAGGTGAAGAGAGACTGTAGATAATCTGAAATATTGTGTAAAAAATTATTTTGAACCACTCAATATTTTAGTGTTCGTCTAGGTACACATTTGAGACCACTAATGCATAGAGATTGGTTTCTTAGTACTCTGAATGCAAGGAGCATAAGAACTAAAAATAATAGAAACACAGCAGATTCATTATTCAGATTCTGAAGTGTGCATAAGTATTGTACCTCCCTGAATATTTGCAGTTTACCTTTCAATCTAATGACCATCAGTCTGCAGTCACTGAACTCTTCTCTCTGGTGACCAGGACGCAAGTGAGCAGCCTGAGGTTGTGTCAGGGAGGTTTAGATTGGATATTAGAAAAAGCTTCTTCACCCAGAGGGTGTTTGGGCACTGGAACAGGCTCCCCAGGGAAGTGGTCACAGCACCAAGCCTGACAGAGTTCAAGAAGTGTTTGGACAAAGTTCTTGGGCACAGGGTGTGACTCTTGGGGATGTCAGACCTGCTGTGCAGGTCTAGGAGTTGGACAGGATGATGCTTGTGGGTCCCTTCCAACCCAGCATGTTCTGTGATTCTGTGATTCAGCAATGATCTCAACAGCACATTCACATCGGTGATTAAATATATATAGATTCATGTGCCATATATAGTACAACATATGTACACTGCATGGTATTAAAGTTTTTCCATATTACCAAGATTCATGTAACATAATTTCAGGCATCAAAAATTAGATTTTTAGTGCAAGCCTCAAATGCAATGGAGGGAAGGCAATACGTGTTGTAAAAACTGATTTACTCCGTCTTAATATAGATACAGACAGATGGTATCTGTCTCTCTGTTGACTACAGCTAAAGGCTACCTTAAACTGTGCACCTATGTGACTAAACGCTGTATTAGGCCATGTTCTAATCACAGATCTTGATTCATTTTGATTAGACAGTGGCTAATAAGTAATGTTCAAGCTTGGTGAAATTAATCTAGCTTTAAAATACACAAACACTGTATCACAGGAGAAGTTTGGGGGGGAAATTTTTATTTTTATAAAGGCTTTGAAACACACCAGGTCAGAGTCTTTGCTGGTGTAAATCAGTGGAATTGAATCCACTGCCAACCTCACTATTTACACCGGCTGAATCTCTATCCCATAGACCTTACTAATGTGACATCTTTATGTATATGCACGGTAATTGCAGCTAGAGCACAATTCTGGAAAGTCTTCTATGCATGACATTGCCAATGAACCCAAAATCGTCTCTGTATGAGTAAGGCTTCCCATATGTGAGGCTTAATTACTATTTTAACTAATCTATTTATTTTTAATTACTGCGTAATTTTTGTAAGGACAAATAATATTGGGAACAAGCATGTTGCCATTTGTTTTCACAGCTGATTTTTCTCCAGATAGCAATCAAAATACATTTGGATGGAAATGGAAAAAAATTATATAGCTTAATATTTTCTAGGTACAGCTGGTCATGCAGAGATATTAATATATCTTATTGAAGCTGCTACACCAGGGTTAATCTGATAAAGCTCTCAAGATGAGCATGCTGTTTATCCTGTTGACACAAAGAATTGAGTCTGTCACCACATCCTGCTCTTGCCAGCTACGTGGGAGCTATTGCTGAGGCTCAGAGTAGCAGTAAGGAAGACATCACTAAAGGACCAAGCTGGGCTAGTCAGACAAGCAAGAGACTAACCTAAGGAAAGGAAACTAAGTAAAGATAATGTGCTAATCAGAAGGAGGAGTTTGCATTCCCTGAGGAGAAAAAATCAGCAAATGATTTTCCCCCCCTTCCTCCTTTTGTTTGTAAGGGTTGTGGCTGTAAATGCTAGCACAAACATAAGCATAATTTGAAACTATAAGAAGAATTGATTAAATGAGAAGTGGTGCTAAATAGTGCCTGTGATTATTCATAGGATATCTAGTGATCTTCAGAACAAAACAATTTGGCATGTATTTAGCCGATATTTATTACTGTATGATGCTTAAATCTCATCTTTGAGTTCCATGGAAAAATTCATCAACACTGAAAGATGACTGTTCTGGAAAGACTCAAAGAAAAGAGATATTGATTTCTGACTCTTTATTACTGCTTTTCACAAATTTACATTTAATATTTTCACAGAATTAGCTAAAGTTTAACTAAACTTAACTTTGTTAAACTTTAGGGTTTGTATTAGTTCTTGAATTTGTGCTTTATGAATAATGATCAAACACAACATTTGGGTGGTATGTCCATATTCCCATGTGAAATCTGTGGGAATTTTTTTCCTATTGGCTTCAGTGCTGAAGGATCTAGCATACAGAATTCATAATAAGTTTCTAACAGTGATGTTGCATTTCTAGGTCTTGAACCTGTCTTAGAGAATGACTGATTATCAGTGTTCGAAGTAAAGCAAAAAAATCCTTTTTTAAATAATTCTTGTAACTTAATAATAATCCATAATCTTTTCAATTAATACAAATTTATGAACATCAACTTGAATAGATATTTTCACCAACAACATAAAGCAGATAGAAAATAAATTTAGATAGAGGTTAAAAAAAAAATTATTGAGTGGAAAAAATTAACTGTAATGTAACTAACTTCTGTGATAGGGCCACTGAGTGGCACAATGTCTATGCAATGGCACAGAATTAAATAATGACCAACTAAGGCTGTGTGTCATGTCTAATGCTCTGGAGTTGGGACAACTCTCTGCTTTGCTGCCATGAGATTAACAGACATAGCAATTATATCTCAGTATGATGCACAATGGAGTAAGAGCCTGACCCTTTTTTTTGTGCTGTCACATTTTCAGTGTCTCTTCTGGATAAATCAAGGCTTAGCTTCTCACGTAGTACAAAATTATAATGTCTTGTATGTCTGTGCAAGCATATTATGTGGTCTTCTATCAAGTGTCACTGTAGGTATTTTTATGATGTATGCAAACAGCCATTTACTTTTATTCTCATTAGGATTTTCCTTCTGTAGTAGATTTTGGAAGAAATTTACAAAATTTAATCATATGGAGTATAAAATAGTTCTTCCTGTAAGCAAATTTAAAAACATTTTCTGCCAGCTTCACTGGATGTAATGCAACGAGAAAGGTTGATGCCAGAATATATCTTATCTACAACACGCATTGTTTTGTTTATTCTGTCAAGTTCTTTGTCTAAGCTAATCATGAAGTCTTTTCTGTCTCTTATCATGCTTCAATCTCTTAGTGCATCTTGACATTGTTTCATTACTGTAGATAGTCATCATTGCTGTATACAATGAACTTGAATTTGTAGTTTGGCTAATGCTTAAGTAGCCCTTCTGGTTACACAACAGGGCTGCTGCCACTCACTGGTGGAATTTGCCCATGGACTGAATTCTTTCTCCAGCTCGTGGGGACATGGAGGGAGTAAATTATAGAAAGCTCACATTTAGCCAAATTGCTGTTCTGGTCATTTGGGGCTGAAGTACAGAACAGTGCACCATGCAATGAGTCTCTCTCCAACAGGAAGAGGCAGAAATCAATAAAGACTTTTCAGGTGCTTTCTGTTCGCTGGACAGATGTTTCTTTGGAGATCTCAGTCACAGCTATCCATTGACTAGAAAGCAAACTAGCTCATTAACTCAAAATCCTGTCTGCAGCAGCAATGGAGATATAGGTCAGTGGATGTGTTGGATGAGTGAAATCCCATGTCATGCTTTATTCTTCTCATTCTTGCTGTGATATCTTCCTGAAGGTTAAGTTTCCTCACCATCACTTACTGAAGCCTATGCAGTACCACTACATTGTGCAAGAAAAGGTATTACTAAGAATAAATTAAATTTCTGTGGTGCCTAGACTCTGCTAATGATCAAGGTGCATCATATAAACCACTGGACAATTAAAATCCACAAACAAATTATCTTAAAGTGACATTAAATTAAAATACAAATACCAAGTCATTTTATTCTATTACATAAAGTTAAGTTACAAATAAAGGTGAGCTCTATCTAATCAAACAGAGGTTTTATTCAGTTTTAAAAGTTGGGAAAGAAAAGATGAATAAACATTTCAATCCTGCAAATACAAGACTGATAACAAGGACATGCACTTTGCTTTTTATTTTGTCTTGTAGATGGCTTTGTTCCTCTTCATTGACTTTGAAGGGACCATGAGCGATCCAGTGTAAAAGACAGAAAATCTGAGAATATAATTTCAGGAAAAGAACATATATTTTTCATCTTTTTTTCAACATTTTCCTTAAAATATATTGTCTGATTGAAAAATATAAATATTCAAAATAAAAACCAAATTGTCTGCTGGAGGAAGACCATATTGCTCCATGGATGTAGGCAGAAGATCCGGTAGCCAGAGTGATCCCCCTGACTATTCTGTAATTTTGAGCTTCATGTGTTGTTTTTCTAATAATTGGCCAAATCCTTGAGTCATACTTCTTATAATGATCTGCATGACAGCAGTGTCCAGGAGCCTCAAATTAAATCTATGATCAATTGTGAAGGGCAGTATACAAGACCATAAAAAACAACCCTCAGGTCCTTGCATATCAGTTTAAATTGGACATTTGAAATTAACGAGGCCAAGAGAAAATGGGAAACAAAGAACTATTTTAGGCACAAATTACTCCTGTCTCACTTTAGGTGTTTAATTAGGATAGGATATTTATTTACATTTCTTTTCCTAGAGGTACCTTTATACTCCAGAGAGAGAAGGAGAAAGAGAGAGCGGGAGGGAGAGAGGGAAGGAGGGAGGGATTCAACCGGAGTAAGTGATCCCATTCAAGAATGAGGGAACCATTCCTTCCTTAGGATGCTTTTTCCTGCTTTTTAGCCTGCCTGTTACTTTATCTTTTGGAACAGCACCTAGTTCCATCAATGATAATAGTAATCCCTGCCCAACCACACACCTGAGGTTTTTTTATGTGAAAGAACCAGGTATCTGATAGTGAAATTTTGTTCTGGTTTCTTCTGATCCATCGATATCTAACCTGGCAGGGTGCACACCAAGAGGTGGTGGGTGACATGGCAAGGTGGAATAGAAGCAAGGTGAAATGAATTAGGACCTAAGCTCCATGTGAATAAAAATAAATTTTTTGTTTTCCTCTAAGTTTTCATAAAGCACTTTGTGTAGTATCTGTACCACAACGAACACTGACTTAATGAAGATGCATTTCTTTTCCCCATTGTTGCCTTGTAACCCCAAAGTTTCGTCATTTAAAAGAGAAACATATAAAACGTAAAAAAAAGAGGGAATACATGTAATGTATAAATGAACTCTGTATATCTTAGTGAAGATGCAAAGATGCGTTATTTCTGGTGGGAACCCCAAAATAAAAAAGCACCTCCCCCTTCAAGAAATTAGGATATTCCTGTTTAATTCTTTTGAAAATGTTAATATTAGAACACTTTGTAAAGATACAAAAGTCTATGGAGCTCAAGTACCCTGGGTCACAAAATTGTCAGCAAATAGTACAATACAAACAGAATATTTATAATTTAACAATTTGAAAAATAACAGGAAGATTGAATTTTGTCTGTAAATTATTCTTGTTATGCAATGTTAAGGAACTATGTGTTTATTCTGTAAGCAAGTAAAGTTGTACCTCAGTCACTTGATTTTAGTTCAGATTTTGTGAACTAAAACAAAGAAATGGAAGGGAGGGAGATTAAAGGTAAAAGAAAGGTCCATTTGTCTGTAAATTATTAAATACAGATGGGAAACTCCTGCACCAAAACAGATGGCCTGCAACTACAAAAAATTAGCATATAGACAGTCATAACTGAATTCAATTAAATGGGAATTTAGATATTAATTAGGGTTTAAAAGCAATATCATAAGTAGAAAAAACTGCATATTTCTGGAGCATAGAGAAGTCTGATTACAGGGGAGGATCTATTGACATTTACATTGGAATTTCACATACTAATAATTATATGAGTCACATGAAGCTCTACAATGGAGTATCATATTTTGTGTATGCTTTGCATGGAGGTCAGTTCCAATCCACTACCTCAGAGTGGGAATTGGCCTAAGAGAAGAAATAACAAAGATTTTTCTTTTCCCTAGACACTACCTAATTTTTCAAATGTATTTCTAAGATTATTTTGAATGCATTGTTAAATATTCTAAAATATAAATGTATTTCCAAAAATAGATAATTTTTCTGTCAAAAAGAGTCGCCTCTGAACAGAAGGGCTATTGCCATCACATCTATTACATTTTAAGGGTACTTCCTTGCTGCAGAGAATGTGACAGGCTGATTGAAGAAACCTCTATGAAGACTGTAGAGACTTAGTCTAGGGTCGAGAACAAGCAGTTGTGCTTCTGTAGATTAACTTGGAAATGAGAAATAATTTTTACAAGAGCAGAAATGTAAGACCAAATTCCAAAGCAGAAGTTATGTTTTGCCTTTATAAATTTCCTGTAGTTATTTGAATTAACACTTCTTTACTTAACTTCTCACTACCATTTTGTACTAGCAGTTCTAACCCCAGGATGCTGTAATATATTATCATTGCTCACAGCTGTCCATAAGCTTAGTATTGAGTTTGTGACTCCTCAGTTGAGGCTCATCAGGTCTGTTCTCTCTGAGCTTTGTTTTACTCGATTCAGCTGTGAGAACAATCTAATCATCCAGGTGTCTATATCTAACCTGGTTTGGTTGGTTTTGTTTGTTTCTGGTGTTTTTTTTTAAATCCTTGTGTGGTGACAAATGTAGTTTCATGTATTAGACATTTTACATATTTTTAGCAATCCAAGTGAAAAGTTTTTGTTGCCCTTTTATGTAAACAGATCTGAGCAAAAGAACAATGCTGGAACTGAATACCTGTTTCCATTTCTCAAGCCTCTCACACTCCCACTCTTGGTCCTTAATATAGAGAGAATACAGAGGTCTTTCCCAGAGTGACTTGTTTTCTCTCTCTATTTCTTCTGAGCAAAACCAAATTTATATGATTATTTAACTAAGTATATTCTTAAATGAGCCATGTTTTGTGATATACAAACAAAATATTTGTAACTGATTTTACTTGTTTTACAGGCCCCAAATAGTCCCAGTGTATCCACACTCTATTTTTATTTCCAATTTTTTGCATTTGTTCAAAAAATCTGTTGGAGAAGCAAGTGTCACTGTGGAGTTTGCAGTAGGCAAAGTAGGGCAACAGGCTTTGCCCTGGATTTGTATAAAAGCTAAGCCAGGAAAAAAAGTGTTGTCTTTACTGAGTTTGAGTGACACAGGAAAGGCACTAGTGAGAAGAGGGAGAATCCTTCTTTATATATCTGCAGTCTTCATCTATCTATCTATCTATCTATCTATCTATCTATCTATCTATCTATCTATCTATCTATCTATCTATGTGTGTATGCGTGTATTTATATATATATACACATAGAGAAAAATTTGAAAATGGAATATAAAACAAATGTCTGGGAACATGAGTTTGGCCATATTTTTACCAATATGGGACAAAAAAAGACCATATTTTTACATTCTACATAAGACTTTCCTCAAATTGCATTGCTTACTAAGATATGTTACTCTGCAGCAGTCCTAGTGCAGTTATCAGAAACTGCTGCCCACATATATTTATTTATTTGAGCTACTGTTTCTCTGTACACTAGCTATAAAGTAGAAAAATTTGTATGTATTTCTTCATCAGCAAGTATGGCAGTCAATAGAATATCAATATATAACTTCTTTAAAACATATTTTATTTGTGATTTACATCTAATAAAAGCCTGTGAAGGTTCAAATAGGAAGGAAATGAGAAAAAAAATGCATCTGTGGAAAAGAGGAATGTCTTTTAAGATCACATTCAATGTGACATATTATGCAAACATAAGGCCGTGTTCTTTATATCTCCTAAATGCCAAATAAGAAGAGTAACATTATCTTTCTATCTTTTTTTTTTTACTACTTCTCTGTAGGACATCTCTTTTAGAACACTTAATGATGATCTTTCTGGAACACTGGTTCTCCCATAATTGCTTTCAAAAAAAGATTTAAAATTGTTATCACCTTGGAAGTTATGATTTAGATATGCTTATATGTTTTTTAAAAAATCACATATTTCTAGCTTTCATTTTTACTGTCATTTGTTTTGGCCATACTCTTTTTAAAATTACCTTTAATTTGCTGTAAATTGCATTCTAACCTGAACTCTCTGAGCCCATTTGAATTCATTTCTATATTCCTTTGAAATGGGACTGTTTCCTTTCAGAAAATATCTTAATACATTTAAAGACCTTGTTTGAATACAGTAATTTTGATCACAGAAGGATATAATATGAATCGGAAAAGAAATAGACCGTGAAATTCTAGGGTGGGGGAAAGCGGGGAAAAATAACATTAGGATTTTTCTTTAATTATAAGAAAAAGTATAAGTTGTTACTATTTTTTGCCGCCTCAGGAAATTTATACTATTTTTGTATACAAAAGGCCAACATTTAGTTTTTAATAAGTGCCTGGGCAGTTTTACGGCCCAGGTTGAAATATTAATGCATTGAAATGTTAATTTATCACAGTTGTAGAACACAGATAGATGGTGTTTTCTTAAAGCTAAAATATGCCTATTATAAGAGGTTAACTTAGTAGTAGGGAATTATGAGGCTATGAAAACTTTCAGATATATTTGCTTGTATTTTCTGATTTTATTTTTATATTCATATATCTAGAAAATTCAATAAAAAACATCTATCGGTCAGCAAGTAAATAGTTAAAATATTTAAGTAGTAGTCAGTGCATCCTGCCACCTGAGGCAAAAAGGTCATACATAAAGAAAAATAAACTTGGAACTGTAGATTACCCTGAGTAATTACAAGAAAGGAATGAAGACCACCAAATTACAAACAGATAAACCAAACAAAGGATTCAGGAAAGTTGGTCAACCTTTTGTCATCTCCATTATTTGGATGTAGTGCTTGCTATGTTACATTAATTGTCTTTTGCCAGCCTGATGTTACTTAGTGTTATTTGAAGCTGAAAGATATGGGCAGAGAGTAACACCACCAGTTACCACTACCAGCACTACATTAATGCTACCAATCTACACATTTTTTTACACAATTTTCGACTTATCTCAAGAGCACCAGGAAACTGTTGTTTTTATTCATAAAGTAAGCATCTCTCAACACAAAGGACTATATTCCCAAGGAGCTCTGGTAAAAAGTTTTCAAATAAAACCTGAGGAGCACAATATCATATGGACAGTATGAGAAAGTATAGACATACAAATGATAGGGAGGCTGTCGTGAGATGGAAGCTGCAGAATGCAATGAAAGTCTCCACATGAGTTCTCTCATCAGATGCTGAAATAAGGCACCTCCTCACAGACATCACTACACTCAGAGCAGCCCTTCCTTATTTAAAGGGCTGCCTCCATTCTGCTCCTATTTCCCTCAAGCAGGCGTCTCCTTTTATCTCCTTTGTGTCAATCTCCCTTTCCTTATGGTCCTCCAGTGCTTTGGGAGAAGAGTGGCAAGGCAAGGCACAAGAGATTTAGCCCAGGAGACTCAGTCTATTTTTTTATTCCTGTTCTAAGGAAATTTCACGCAAGAACCTGTGGCTTGAATACACAGGTATAGTGTAAAATCAAATGGCAAATAGGGTGAAAAGAAAGGAGAGGAGCCACATGAATGGGAGGAGGTGTGGGAGATGGGAGGCTTTGCAGGACATTGATAGAAATTTAGGAGGCCTCAGGACAAAGATGAAATTTCAAGAGTTTGTTTCTTGAACCCCAGTCTCAAACCGATTGAACCATTTGTTCACATTTGGGGAATGATTATGTGTTGGATGATTTCAAGAATGAAGTTTAATTGAATGGCCTGAGGGGATAAGCATAAGTGCTTTTTGCTTGCATAAAGTTTTTCTGCCTGTTTCATGAAAACAAGATCAGTGTTAGATCAAAGAAGCTTCAGACCCATCAGGCTGAAAACAGAATAAGACTAAGCAACACAATGGAGCTCAGTTCTCATGGCTTTGGGGCTATTAACTGATATTGCCATGTGGGAATGGAGCAGAAATAGGCAGCGTTTAATGGTGCATTTTGATGCCTGGATGTAAGCCTCAGCAGAGTACATGCTCTGAGGTTAACTCCTGGGTTTCCAAGTGCTGGACATTGATGCTTTAATCAGACAGCTGTAGTGGACTAGGACACTGAGTCCAGGGGTTTTTAGCTGTGAGTAAATTATCTGGGTTTTATTCAAAAAGTATCAGCTGCAAGAAGTGAAAATGTTAAAGAGGGGTTTATCTGTGGTTTAGGTTGGTTTTTGTTTTGTTGTTTTATTTTTTTTACCAGAAGGATAACAGTTCATTTCACTAACCAAGCCAGAATGGATGCAACTAAAATCCCCAATCAATTTCAAAAGGAAGATTAAGACCTTTGTGCTCTGTGGTTTTATAACAGAATCATAAGCACAATGAAGACAAATTGTTTTGTTAAATTGCCGTAAGTTTTTCAGTGAGAGGCTTGGTAGAAATCTGAAGCTTAAAGGCTCTGGAAGGATCAGAAAGAAGAAAAAATTGGTTTTATTCTGCATTTTTAAGAAATTTATTCTTAAATTAGTATTTTTTGTATTTCTGCTGATTTGCTTATATAGCTATCATTATCAATAACATAATATCCCATGTCTGTAACGTATATCTGTAATTTAAAAATAAGTTTGTACCAACTTCATTACAATGAATTTTAAAAATAGATTTTATACAGTAGAATTTTGTAAATACAAGTTAAAAAATAGAAGTTTTATATTATTATTGCTGTATTTTGGCATAAATATATTTACGTTTTCTCAAAAAAAAGTCAGTGGTATATTTTTTGGTGAAATGGAAACAAATAGAAAGTTTGGGTTTGGGGTTTTTTTGTTTTTTATTTTTAGGGGGTTTTAAATCTTGTTTTTCTAGTTATAATACTGCTTGTAATGTCACTCTGTCTTATATTTACATGAAGATGAATGTCATCACTTAAAGTGGTGTATTGCTGACACAAGTGCTACTTAAGGGTGTACTGACAGTATCTTGAAAACTTGTCAGTTTTCAATGACTGCCAGAACAAGGCAAATCTTGCAGGTCTGGGACAAGTCATATTTCAGAGAGAGAATACAACATCTCAGGCTGTCCTGAAAGAGGAATCATTATCAGCTACAGCTCCCACTCCCCCCATGAGCACCAGGGGACATGCATTTCATGTGAAGATGGGAAGTACTTGAGTAGAGTTGAGATGTATCTTTTTATCTCATAGTCAGATTAAAAGATTTTTCTTCCAAGGTAAAGTGCGTTATTTTGGCACAAAAGTTTTCTGTTTTACAGAACTTGCTTTTAGGCAGTTGTTGCAGACATGGGATGTCAAAACAGCAGAATGTTGATGGGTTTGCAATGTCAGAGACAAAGGTACTGGAATTTTGTATGAGCTTATGATAACTTCAAAGGTAAATGATCTTGCCTTTCTTATGGGTATCCCATTTCCTTTCGTGCACCCGTAGTGCTTCACAAGGATGGGTGGTAGCCAGGGCAGTGCTTCATGAAAGGTTTTGACAGTTTGCTCTGCTCAACTTTACATCTGAAGTATAGGTAAGTTTTCCTTCAAGTATCTGATCTATATGCTGTGCCCATTTTTAAAATTTATTTTCCAAGTGAAACAGTTTTGCAAAATTTATGTGGATAGCAGTCCTATTTGTAATGTATAATCTGCTTGAATTCCCATGAAAACTATTCTTCCATGAATAATGAGCTATGCAGAGAGGAAAGCATGCACCCCATTGTTTTGGAAAAAGAGCTAATTTCAGCTGTTTGCTATCTAGTGGTTTGAATTGCATCCTTGTTTTTCTTTACAGTGCTTTGAAACATCAACCCTAGCAACGCTCCTGTGGATAGAAGTAGAATAAAATTATATGGGCCAAAGCTCTGAATTTTCAGTCTACTGTAGCATATTATGTAGCAATGTTTACAGATAGATGCCAGTTTGTATTTTCTTTGATGCAAATTTTAAAAGCAATCAATTGAATGTGTCCACTATGCTGTCTTTTTATTTGGTTCTATCGTATAGTTTAAATGTTCAGTATGATTACTTGTTTGAAAAAATAAGCCTAAAACAAAGTTAAACGTTCAAAGGAAATTATAAAAAAAAGTTAAGAGTAGTGAAACCAAAAGAAAACTAATTTATTCATATTATGTGCATACTGATCAAATTTACTGAGTGAATAAAGAATTCAGGACAGTTCCAAGCATCAATCCGACAGTGGTAATACAGTGATGAAATTGAGACACAGGGTCATGTTGGCATTCACAGAATGGGTTGTCCAAAATGCCCTCTACTAATGAACTAATTCTAGCTAGAAATAAAGGAATGTGCAAGAAAACTAAAAGGGAAAAACACGTGCAGAATTTAGTAGGCAGAAGATTTGGAAGAGTCTTTGAAGAGAAGTCAGAGATTTTGTCTATTTGGTAAGGTGAAGAGAGGAGAAGAGAAAATAACTCTAGCTTATTTTTAATAGACAATTGCAGGAGATTTTATTACCTTGACTTATCTTGTACTCCTTGTGCAGCAGGACTACAGTAGTTGCTGTAAAATAGTATTCATTTAAAAAACACTTGTCAGAGCTTGTAAGGACTTGATATTTAGCTGAGGGTAAATTGGCTTCATGGTCACTGATGGAGGTCACAATCAATTTACACCAGGCAGTAAGTTCTTAACTGGGTTATCCTAAAGAGTCCCACATGGCTGTGGGCTGAGGGGTCAGGACTGCACTCTGGGTAGTAATAAAGCTTCCTGAGAGATTTTTGGTGCCTGTCTTATTCCTTGAGCATTTAGAAGTTTCCTTGAGCAGTTAAGAGTGGAGAAAATAGTTGGCATCATGTAAGTGAGGCAGCTGAAATCTGCCAGAAGCCTGTATCACCAGAATGACCCTTTTTTTTCTTTTTCTTTTTTTTTTAAACATGATCGTATAAGAATGAGGTAAAAGAGAAATACGATATAAAACAGAACAGTGAATTGAGCATGCACAAAATCTGATTAACTTCACCTTCTAGAGAATTTACAGAATAAGAAACAGGTGAATAGATTCTCCCAAATGGGCAGGAAAAAAACCCAAAAAAAACAGAAAAACCCCAAAATGTTAGGTGACTGGCTACAAGAAAGTATGGTATTCTATAACATTATGAAAAAATGACATGATCTGCAGATATGGGATTATGGAGTCTGCAAAGCCCTGAGTGAGATAAATGGGGAAGTTCATTGCTCTCAGAGATATAATTTCAAATTTTCTTCATCTCAGGAAGACAGTTGGTTACACTCTGCTACCTTCCATTGGTTACAGACACTGCTCATGCTTTCAAGGTTATAGCAAGGAAGGTTGAAAATAAATCTGTGTTTTATTTTTGGTTTTAATGAATACTGAGGTGCTAGAGTCCCTGTTGGCTATGAGAAGTACTTTCTACGCAAAAAATGTAGCCCTGGAATAAAGTGGCCCCTGGATTAATTTATTGCCCCACACATTTCTTCATCTCCATATTCTCCATTTCAGACCCACTGCAAGCTGAAAGATGACTTCTGAGGGATTTTCAGTAAAGTCTCACTGCCGTTAACAAGTAGCAACATCTACGTAAAATAATGAAAAGTACATGCAAAATTAATTAAAGTGATAAGCTTGGCTGTATGATTCTGAGTGTGCAGATTTTTATTGCTTCAAATGATGACACTCTCCTAGAGGTTATTAGGTTCATCCTTTTTACTTTCTAAGGTGATGCAAATGGAAAGAATCAGCCTGCATGTCACCATCACACAGTATGCTCTCATAGATAGGCTAGGGACCAGCTGGTTTCAGCTGTAGTACAGGATGCCTCCTCTTCATCTGAAGTATCAGCAGACTGATATAACACTATTAACTGCTGAGCTCAAAGGTAAGGATGTCTGTATTACTGGACACTTCTGAAGGATTTTCTAATAAATCAAAGAACATATGAAGAGAGAAGAGAGATAAGAGTAATACAACTAAGATTAAACTCAAAATAAAATTAAAATATCTGCAGTGAGATAATTTACACAGGGTGTAGCTAAATTTTTTTCATCTTCCTGTTAATAATTGTATAGGTTTGATCATACAGAGGTATTCTTGAAACTGTTTCTGTGGTGATACTGCTTAATCAAAGAAAACCCCAACAGTTTAGAAGTTGTGGATTCTAAAATATGTGCATTTTTTCCTTAGTCATCAAGATAGTTGGAAGTAAGTGAACTAAAGTCTTGTGAAAAAAGAAAACAAGATGTGCTTTACTTTTACACCAATATTACAGATCTGAAGGATATGTAAAGTGCTTATGTATACATTTATATATATTCCTGATGTTGTTCAGAGATTGCATATTTTTTCTGGTTTGTCCAGTTTCAAATTGCAGCAGAATGCAATGGGTCCCGTTCTAAATTATACTATTATAAATTGGGAATACCATTCTAAGGAAAAAAAAAGCCCAAGACATAAGAGATTTTATGTAAAAGATAGAACACCATCACAGATCGCACAAACAGTTGTATATACTTCACAGTTATAGCTGATGACATTATTTCAGATTACATGAATATCTGATGCATAAGAATGACCTATTTAAGATATATAAATATCTATATTGTGTAAGATCAGTAGAGTAGTAGTTTTATTTTAATTCTCTAAATTCCAAGTCCATATGCTTTATAGGATTTTTCAAGGAACAAAATGACTCCCATCAATTTAGAATATGTTGTTCTTGCTTATTTTTAGGGTAGTTAGGTATACACTACCATTACAAAAATCTTCTTTCCTTGTTAAAAAGAGGAAAAAATATAAAAAAGAGAAAAAATATTTTGAAAAGAGAACTCTATATTACCTTAGAAAAGAATGACTGTGAGATGAAATTAAGATCTCAAGACCTCAGGCAGAAATGGAATGTCACAAACACTTCTTTTTGCTCCTATATTAAGTTTTATTATTGTCTTTAGCCTGGTTTTTAGAATCGTATGAGAGGTGATTTTGGTCAAAAGCTGAACACAGTTAGAGTCTTTTCCAGCAATTGCCTTTAAAGAGGAGAACCTATCAAACAGTTGCAATCATTCAGTTTTTGAATACAGACTCTCATTATCTTAGTGTACTGCTGCTTTAATGTCACTTACAGTATTTAAGGAATGAGCCTTATAAAATATCTGCCTAAGCCAGTCAGAATCATTCTCGACAAATTAATGAAATTTCTAATATAAGAAGCAAGACTAGAAGGACATTGTTGTATCGTCTGCTTAGCTGGAGCAAAAATTGGAAGAACTTCCTTCCATTTACAATAATATGTCTGTTTTGCTTCAGAAATTGATAGTCTGTGTAAAATTATGCTGTACATTGATTTTATGATGTTTTACTTAGAATGAAATGTGTTATCAAAAATGTATAGTCAGCCAGTCTCCTGAATATTCTACCAGATGAGTTTATTTCTAATTTTTTGCCAGTCAATGACACGGGCATGGTACATATGAATTATCTTACTTTCTTCACACACTAAGGCATTATTATTTCACAGTTTTTGAGCTTGTCAGTGCAACTTGATTACTTCTAATTTTCCTTTTACAGGATAGACCCTAGACTAGTTTCTTTTTAAAGTATAGAAGTACTAAATTAATTCTGTGCTGTTGTCAGAGACTGGAAAAGGTGATCTCTTTCAAGACACCTTGAGGGCTTGGAATGTGTGGTAGGGGGTGGGTCAGGCCTTGCTCCGGTGAGGTGGTGCCCTGTCCCCCCACGCCCCTCAACTCCACAGTGTCTGTCGATCATGGCACAATGGAGGCAACCCCCAGTGTCACCTAACCTGGCCTAAGTGGCCGAGAGAACAAAAGTCCCACGTGGGAGGAAGGCCCAGGAGGGGTCAAAAAGTTTTAAGAAGGTTCGCCATGAGGCAAGCACCTTGTCCTTTAACCCTACCTTCATCTTGGAGTTTTACATCACTGGAACCCAGGAGTTGGTAGCTCTATGTCTGTTTCTCTAGATCTTTTCTGTCTTTCTGTTTTTCTCCCTTTCTTCTTCTAACTCTCTTCTCACAGAATATAATATCAAATGGATTATAAGGCTTACTGTGTTCAGCGGACCAGTATTATTATGCTGTGATAAGTGATGTTATGTTGTATTCACCCTTTTGCCAATGTTCTTTAGTTTTCCATAGTTTGCCAGTAAACTTTTACGGGTTTTTTACCTCTTGAAAATACGTGGTTGGGATTTTCTCCTTTCCATCTACCTAGAGCAAAAGAATCTTGGTTTAGCCCTAGGTTTGAGTGACCAGGGTGTAACAGCTGTTCTACTCCATGCTTTGTGTTTCCTTTACAAGGCTGCACCATTTTTAGGAGTTCTTTCCTTGGAGAACTATAAATTGCAGTGGTCCTCATTAGATGACCACAGAGTCATGTGGCTCTGGTTACATGACTGTCACTCACCATATTTCAAAGGACACATGCCAACACACAGTTTTGTAGAAAAATATGAAGCACTCCTGAGCTGGAAGAGATACTATCAGAGTTCTTCCAGCCAGTATGTGTCTTTTATAATGATTTAGAAAACAAAAATTGCAAATCTGCATATATGGAGAGCTATTAAATGTTCTCTAAACAGCAGTAAAAAGGGGGTTAAAGCCACCATGGACACATGGTTTTAAAAAATGTTTTAGAGATCTGTTGTTTTTTGCTGTGGAATGAAAATTTAGTCCTGCAATTTCCATGTTAAGAGGATCTGTCAGTTCATTACATGGAACAACTTATAGTGGTTTGTTCTGTCAAAAACAAAAAAGATAAATACAAGAAAAACATGTAGGTCCTTCTTGAAATTTAAATGAAAATTCATTAAAACGTTGTGCATACTACAGTTGCAAACATATGTGTGTTTCACATATCTTCTGAGAGTCATAGGGTACAACTGAAGCGCTGTACAAACTTGGGAGTTATTTAAGAGTTAATTCAAGAAGCTGGAGACTGCAACCGATGCAACAGGACTTTGATTCTTCTTGGAGACTCAGATGATGTTTTAGTTCTGCGTCAGAAGTGGAACTCAGAAGTCAAGGACAGAACACAGGGAATATTTTATTTAGAACTGTCTTATTTGAAAACTAAATTGTCTCAAAAAGCAAAGCAATGAAAAAGGTGATAGTGTCTACTACTGCTAGTCAAAGTATAGAGTAGATATAGAGGTTTAGTAAAAATGTTTCTGTGGAAAATATGTTCAAAAATTTAATTTCCTTTATAGGGCATGCAATGCTTTCCTGTTCCTGAAAAGTCTGATGACATTGATAAAAGAAATATGTCAACTATACTTTCAGAAATAAAGGCAAATAAAGACACGTTTTATACTTAGCATTAATAGAATTTTTAAACAGCTTTTGTAGTATTTAAATTTTAATTTGAGATCTCAAGTGGAAATTTTCTTTGTTCAATTTCTATCCCATCATCTTGATTTACATAATTTTTTTTTCTCATGGTAAGATATCTGAAAGAACATTTTAAGAAATCATTTTGTGACATAGTTTCCAATACCAAATTCTATAAGTCTGAAAGCAAAGAGAAATAAGTGGGTCTTCAGTTTTGATTTATACTGAAAATCACAAACAGGCCACGATGCCTCTAGACACACTGCCTTAGAGAAAAGGTCATTGAATGATACATTTCTGTGCATCCTGAAACTGATAATACAAGAGGGCAGGAGAAACTGATTGGCAAAAATAAAAATGAGAAAATGTTTCATATATCAGCATGCAGTTGTTAGGGTATGACCTAAAGTCTGATACACACACACACACAGAGAAAAAAAAAAAAAAAAAAAGAGAACTAGAATTTTAGAAGGATTTAAGTTTCTACATCTTTTGTATACCATATGGCATGTGTATAAAACAAGAGAGACAAACAACTCCATTTCTCGAAAGAATTAGTAATGGCTTACTCAGTAAAAAGCAAGTAATAACAAGGGGAAAAAACTTCCATTCAATTTATAATCCCTAAAATATTTTCTTGTGTTGACAGCAAAATTTCTATATCAAAATTTTGTGTAAGGAGTTTTAAATTTTGCTATCTTAAAGTTTAGTAAAGCTGTACAATATTAAAAGTAAAATGAACAGCTAGAAAAAACAGCTTTTCAACAAGAATGCAGCAGTGTAAAGTGGCAGAATAGGGTTTGAAAATTAAAGGCATCTTAGTATTCACCTGGACCCAGCTTCTCATCAAGGTTAGAGGCTACTTAATGGGAAATAGAATGCTTGTTTATTGTCATAGTTGTGTATAATTTTCAACAAATATTTTTTTCCCAAATTATTTAGCAGACTAATGAAACTGGAAAAAGTTATTATGACTGATATTTATTATTGAAGTCATACTCTCCTGTGAATTTTGATCAGTCCTCAGTGTGTGTGCTTTGAGATCTCAAAGGGATCAGTTTTATGGGGAGAGGGACACAAATGTCTGTAATCCTTCCTTGTGTATTACTGTGATCAAAACCTGGATTAGAGCCAAAAGTGTATAAAATGACATTTTAAGGAAGCAAACAGGAAATTTTCCAGTTATTTCTTTACTGTCTAACCCTAAAGAAAGAAATATATTCAGTTGTTACATTGACTAGTTGCTGCATTATCTCTGCTATACTCAAGGAAGTTTAATGACAAATGACAGGAAAATCAATGTGCTGCTGTACAATTGCGTTTTGGTAGAGAGAGGAAGTCATATTTGTTTTTCTAAAACAGTCTGGAAGGTATGTTCAAAATAAATAATTTGGACATTTTTAATCATTATTAAAATATATTGCATGCATAGGTCCCGTGCAACAATCTCTGATGATTTAAATTGGTTCCTTTTTCCTTCAGAATCCGTGCCTCATTCATTACATAGGATAAAGTATGGTCTGTGGATGAAACAAGGTTGTACAGGACAGGGGCCTAGCAACTTTCCCAACATAAGATGGCAGGAACTAGAGAGGAAAAATAAAAATCTGGAAAGCAAGAAAACTGCTCTGGCAGAAAACAGAAACTCAGAAACAGATCACTCAGAAAAGTGATCTGATGATTTGGACCCTCTAATGTCCCTGGACAAATTACTTCTGTGCCTGCCTGTTTTATGAAATTTCCTTGTAATCTGGGCAAGTCTATAATTTTTTTTGCCTGTGTTTTCATCAGAAGTACATTCTTTCATTGCATTGTAAAATTCTGAGTATTTTAAGAATAAATATTTTGCAGACTGTGTGTGGCCTGGACTATCAGGACATAAGCATCTTAAATTGTGTAACTAATGTTAATTACAGCAATGACTCTATGCTCCAGGGATTATAACACCATCACCTCACACCAAAGGGGACAGAAAAAATCAATACTGATCATTCAGAAAATACAGGGGGATAAATATCAAAAGCTTACAAAAATTTAATAGTTCTGTTCTAATAGCAGGTTGTAATTTGTATGGCTCTAAAAAATAAAACTAAATGTTAAGCAGTTGCATATTCTGTGCTGATTCCATAAGCACCAATCATTTTGTACTAAGGTAGTTTTACAAGAAAAAGTATCTCTATTATGCTGTATACAATGTAATAACAACATAATAATATATAAAACATATAATACATATTTAGTTAAAACTGAAACATAAAAATTTTTAACAAGTAAGTGGAATTTAAGTAGCACAGGGAAACTTGGTTCAGGTAGTTTGATGTCAATATAAGACCTTGAAGTGTTCCTAAGAGATATACACTAAAATGTCAGTGAAGTCACGGGGGAAAAAAGTGATGATATCGATCTTGTACAACAACAATAACAAAAAGCACAGTTAGGGCAGCAGTCTGCAGTACTACCTGTCTTTCTTTAACTACCTTGGAATTTGTAATTCGATTCTTTGTCTTATCACAAGTGTAATTTGTGAATTCATGTGCTGAATGTTTTATTCTGATATCTTAATCCATTTTACAGGTTTTAGTTGTTTGAAGACAAAAGAAACAGTTTTGCTGGATTGATTCTCAGAAAGTTTAAGCCAATACTTGTATAGCAAAAGAACAAAAAGTTAGTCAATTTCTGCTGAAATAAAGGCAGTAGTTATTGCTGACCCTCCATACCTCATTGCAATACTACTTTTCTTGTTGGTTTCATCCTGAAATTCAGAAGAAATAACTTAGTTGTGCTAATAGGAAGGGGGTAAAGGGAAGTAGGCCAGGAAAGTGTAGTCAGAATGAAATTTGCTTTATTTATGGAGAAATTATTTTGACTTCACAGTAAGACCTTACATGAATAAGGCAAGATTGAGTTCAGAGTTAAAACAAATAAGGATTGGAAAAAACGATTAAGTTATCACTTATTTCTGGAATCAATTAGTATTTGACAGATTAATGCATCATAGGGCAAATCGAAGACTCCTGAAATGTCCAGTGATCGACAACATCACATCACCCAGCGTGAAACTCCCCACCACAGGGAAGGTACCTGGGCAAATATAAACCTGAGTGAATAAAAACCCAATAGATTTGGTGTTCAAGGATTTCTCCCACCACTCCTTTGAAACTTCCCCCACCACCCAATGGATCTGGTCTGTGACCACCACCTCAACCCAGACCGCTCAAGTCTCGTTGCGGGGCCTCCAGGTGGTGAGATCGTCACACTCTTGTCCTTTTTCTTTCCTTCTTTCCCCTCATGCATGTCCTTGGCTGATGTTGTTTTGCTTTCAAACTGCAATGCTTTCCTGTTGTTATTACTATAGATAATAATAACCAAAATGGCTACACATACGTTTTCCTTTGTAACCAAGTTGTTCTATAATAAACCCTACTCATGTATATTTACAAACACGGGTCATTCAGTGTCATTTCACTCTAACCCACCCCAAGGAATCTATTAACAAGAACATTTGTTACTCTTGCCTTCTGTGGGGGGTTATAGCAACTTACCTGTCTTAATTCTGAACAATTATTTAAAGAAGATGCATTGGAAGGGGTATTTTATGAAGGATTAGCAAATGGATTTCTCTGTTGTGAAGGAGGCCAAAACAATTTATAAAACTTACACAAATGTCACTTCAGTCCAGAAACCCAAAATTTGGAGCATATTGAAATTCTTCAGGTCTTTGGTAGCTTTTGGACAGAATATTGCATTCAGAAAGCTAGAGAGGGCTTAAGAGGTACTTGAGAAGGGACAAACTAATATTGTGCAGTGATCAGTAAGATCACTTTCTTTCTCATCTAATTTGATTATTTCCTGAATAAACAAAAGATCCCAAGCAAAAGGAAAACAACATAACTGTTTACTTGTGTTTTCTTATGACATTTCCATGGCAGTCTGGCTTTGTTCAAAGCCAAGTGTTTTTTTATGAAAGGCATTTTCTTGTGGGCAGCAAGCGTATTTGGTACCAAAAGCCAAAACTAAACTCCAAACAAGTATATGCCACATACACATCAAGGGATTTTATTATTTTAAATATGCCAGTTCCAGGTTCAAATGTGTCTTTCATATCACAGTCCTCTGGCTCTGGAGAATACCTCTGAACAGCTTTGACTACTGTTAAGACTCTGATGGAATAAAAGCACTAGGCCAATTTCAGTAAGGTCACATCCTGTATATTTTTACACTTCATCACTTTTTTCTGAATGTTTAAGAATATTTTCAGAGGAACACATTAAAAAAGGTTGGGTTTCTACATGGAACCCACTTTTGTCTCTTCTGTAATCCTTTCCATCTTTTTCAAAGACATTCCCAGGAGAAAGCTTTGCAGTTATAGTACAAGATTAATTACTAATTCTTTAACTGCCATCAAAGAGAGTATTTCCACATGTTCTCTCCAGTACCTTCAATCTTTATTTTCTTCCTAAGTGAGTATGGCATTGCACTATCATCTTTGTTTTGATATTCAGAGAGGGGGAAAAAAGTCCTGTAGCACTGGTGATGTTCCAGGGCACTTGGCAGAAGTGCAGTGGTCAGGGACTGTTCCCTTTTTCTTTTCATTTACTTTCTTAATACTTTTCAGGATAGTTTGAAAAGGTCTCCTATCAAAAACTGAATAGAAAAAGAAGAAATTGTGTTCAAAATTCAGTTCATTGGGGCTGATTGCTTTAACATTAAAGAAGCTGCAAAGGAAGAAAAAGTGTAATGTCAGAGGTCTGCTAACTGATCTATAGCAGCTGCCATCAGATCCAAGACTTTACTGAACATCTGATTCCCTTTGGACCAGCCTGTCCTTACAAAGTCCCTGGAAAGGTCTCAATATTGTGAAAATTTGTTTAAGGTTTAGCATTTCTTAATTAACTGGTTTAGTTTGTTTGTTTTAATTCACATTTTCATTTTACCCACATTTCAATATATGTGACTGGCTATCCCAGAAAATGAAAACAGAAAATTTGGATGATGCAGCTATTAATACTGTTTAGAGAAGGAAGGTAATTTTCCTGTGCTTATATACAGTAATTTTGCTGACATCTTTCACTCTATGGGCCATTCACAGATGAGATCTTGTTAATGATTCTTTCATTTTCTCACATGCAGCTAATAGAGATACATTCTGAACTGTTACAGGTCACTGTCTGCAAGGCTAAGCAGCTCTAGGCACAGGCAAAGAAAGCCCTTTCCTAGGGTATCACATGCTGAGAGGCAAAGTGCCACACTGCTGCAGAACCACTCTACCTATGATTGCATCCAGGAGAAGAAGCAGCCGCTCTTGGAAGTGATACTGCAGTGGGTACTAGAGTGAGAACAAGGTGGTATCAATTGGATTTATCTGCTGCTGCTCGCTTTCTCCACTTCCTAGCCTTCCCACTCCATCTTTGCTCCTCATCCCTTCCCTTGTAGTCTACTAGTAGCTTCTCATTTGGTGGAAAGAAAAAGTCTATTTGTCTATGCATCTGAATATCTTCGAGCTGTTTTTGTTCATGACTGCAAGTCTCATTGATTTAATTTTTAATTGTTTTTGGAGCATGCTTATTTACAGTTCAAGCTTTGTTCAGGTTCAATTGCTGCAATGAAGTTACTGGGGGACGAAAATAACTTTGAGCGACTTTCTAATTTCTTTACTAAGTAAGAAACTGCTATTGAAGTCTGCATGTAATTTCCTTTTCATGTTCCATAGCATCTGTGCATCTTTTTCTTCTGCAGCTGAAATGGATTAACTAAATTTCAATGGTTAGTGAAGTTTTTTTCACATTTTACATATACATATATATAATATATAGTTACTTTTAATTTTGTTCAGAAAGTTCTCTGTCATCTAACCTCNACAAAAATTTTCCGTAAAGAAAAAATTGTACTCTCAAAAAATTGATTAAAAGTACACATTTTATTATCTTAACAGCGAATTTCATAGGATTGCTGCTGACAGAAAATTAAATGAATTATTTGAAAAACTGATCAGAACTTCACTTTTCTTACAGAATCATTTGCCCTATCCAAGAAGAATCTTCATGTATATGGTAAATAGGTTTTTACAGTCATTATAGCCATGAAGGGTATCTTATAGTATAATAAAAAAAAAATAGTGTTTTTTTCTAGAATATATGACCAAATTTCCCATAAAAATCAAAGAGAAATAAAAGGCAAAATGACTGAACAATGAGAAGAATTTTATAGAAGTAAAATAGTGTTTTATTGTATTACACTGAACATGTTTGTACATAGTAAAGCAAAGAAGTTTTTCCCAATTACAGGAAATTTTCAAGACTTCAGAATGTTTTGTTCTCTGCATAAGAAATAATGACTACAATTTCGACTTTCCATAAATAAAGAAAGATGAAATGAAA
This sequence comes from Pachycephala philippinensis, assembly GCA_013397055.1. Lineage (NCBI taxonomy): Eukaryota > Metazoa > Chordata > Aves > Passeriformes > Pachycephala > Pachycephala philippinensis. The sequence continues at coordinate 141,416 of VWZT01003582.1, read as the reverse complement.
AAGTGAAACTGGAATACTTAAAAGGCTTTAACTTGCCTCACAACAGAAAAAAGTTTTTTTTTAAATAAAAAAATCCTCCAGTATACATACAGATTTGTTTAAAAGNAGTAAGAAACTGCTATTGAAGTCTGCATGTAATTTCCTTTTCATGTTCCATAGCATCTGTGCATCTTTTTCTTCTGCAGCTGAAATGGATTAACTAAATTTCAATGGTTAGTGAAGTTTTTTTCACATTTTACATATACATATATATAATATATAGTTACTTTTAATTTTGTTCAGAAAGTTCTCTGTCATCTAACCTCTCTCTGTCCAGGTGTTCTGTGCTCTGCCATAATATTGGTAAAGAGGACTGAGATCCATTTTTAAATCAAATTGTATTTTTATTACTNTAAAGAATATTTTTCATTTTTTTATTTTAAAATTTGAGTCAAAAATTTAATGGAAATAGGCTTTCTTCTGAGAAAATTTTATTAACAATAAAGCATTTCTACCATAAGGAACTGCCAACAGTAGGAACAGACACATAATGCTTGCAAGGATCTCTGTTGTGATTGTAATTAACGTATTTTTTGGCAGATGTACAGAAATCCTTGTATTTGTGCTTCTCTTTCATAGGATAGCCTATTTCTTCTTCTCATTGTCTTTTTCTGCGTGGCATGTTGGAGGAGATTGGTATTGCAGATCTGAAGAAGTAGAGCAAGATGGACTGGAAAATGAGAAATACACTATGTAATATTTGATTCTTATTATTCTGCTGGGGAAAAATGAATGTTCCAGTGCTCAAATAATTTCTGGTTAATTTTCCAATACTGACATTTATTTTTAGTTTTAAAAAAAAAAACACTTTTTTTTTGTTTTGTTTTACTGGTTTATTCCCATTAAACACTTATGTGTATAACAGTCTTGCTCACAGGGCATACCTGAAAACAGTGTTTCTGTGATCAGCATAGTTGGAGAAATGTTCTGCATTTTCCCAAATGCTTACACAATTATCATCATGGACTCCCAGAATTTTTTTTCCATTATTCAGTATTAATGTCATCTAGACTTTTTCTGCTTTTACCTTCTTTTAAAATAAGAAATGCATTGAAGTCCAACAGTCAGAGTCTATGACTTTCTATCTTAAATATTCTAACTCAGAAGATTTTTTCATCTGGTAGCAAATTTTCTTCCAAGGCTCAATTTAAATACCTCCTGCTTGGCATAGGCATATTGATGTGGAATTGCTGTGTGGAAATTTCAGAGAGGAATACCACAATAAATCAGTGTCACATATCATTGAATTGTGGAATCATTGAGGCTGAAAAAGTGCTTTAAGATCACAGAGTCCAACCATTAACCCATCACTGACAAGTTCACCACTAAACCATGTCAATAAGGACTACATCTATGTATCTTTTAAATACCTCCAGGGTATTTAAAAGTGACTCAACAGTGACTCAACCACTTTCCTGAGAAGCCTGTTTCAATGCTTGACAACCCCTTCCAGGAAGAAATTTTTCCTATTATCCATTCTTAACCTCCCCTAGCACAACTTGAGGCTGTTTCCTCTTGTCCTGTCCTTTCTTACTTGGGAGAAGAGACAAACCCTCACCTAGCTACTGTCGCCGTACACCAGGGCAACATAGTTCCAGATATTGCCTTACACCAGGCCAACACAGTTTGCAGTACAACATTGTGGCACCATCTGCAGTAATCACACATGGGAAGAGCTACAGCGGCTCACTGACCTTATGGGCAAGAGCTACAGCGGCTCACCATCCCTCTTAGAGGCACGGTCACCCATAAAGCAGTCCAATCCCAGACTTGCTTGGGCAAGAGCTACAGCGGCTCACCATCCTTCCCAGAGGCACGGTCGCCCAAGGCAGTCCAATCCTGGACTTACATGCGTAGGCTACTCACGGCTCTCCTGGGCACACCCCCGCCCAGGGATTACGCACCGGCCGGCTTTTCCACTTCCCCCAAGTGGATTGCAGTCCGTGAGGCTCATACTGCCAGAGGCTTCCAGAGCTTCTAAGGCTCAGCCACTTATCGCCGCGATACATACAAACACGGGGCACCAGATGTCAGAGTCCAAAGAGTCCAGCATGGCATAGGGTAGCAGGCATCAGCAGCCAGAGGCAGGCAGAGGCAGGCATCAGCTCAGCACCCACCCAGTCAGCTCCACCTCAGCTCAGTATCTGCTGCTCTGTGATCCTACAGCACAGCCCTTTATACCCATCATCCCTTGGGCTACTCATGTGCTTCTTGCTACAGGAATCACCACACCTGCATTCAATGCTGGCCTTCCCTCCTCCCAGGGACACAGCTGCAAGCCATCGAGGCCAAGGCTGCCTACAGCCTACTCCTGTAACCCCACAGACTACAATCTTCTTTCAAGTAGTTGTGGACAGCTCCAATAAGCACTAAACAACCTCAGCTCCCTCAGACACTTCTCATAGGACTTGCTAAGAATTTGACTGTTCGTCAGCTTTGTTGCCTTTGGACAAACTCCAGTACCTCAATGTCTTTGCTGTCCTCACATTTGTAACTTCCAGTCAACTGACACCTTTGGAATTAGCCAGAACTGCTCATAAATGATGGAGAGTGGCTTGGAGAGACTTCTGCCAGCTCCCTCAGTGACCTTTAGTGGATCCTGTCTGGCCCCATAGATTTGTGTGCGTCGAAGTGGTGCAGTAGGTCTCTGACCATTTCCCTTGGATTATTGGGGTTTCATCCTGCTCCCCATCCATCTTCAAACTCAATGGGCTGGGTACCCTGAGAAAAAATTGTTGACTATTAAATACTGAGACAAAGAAGTCACGAAGTACCTCAGCCTTTTGCTTATCCCTTGTCAATGTTTCTCCCCACATTCAATAAAAAATGGAGATTCTCCTTAGCCCTCTTTTTGCTACTCATGTATTTATAGAAACCTTTTTTATTGTCTTTTACAGCAATAGCCAGATTAAGTTCTATTTGGGCTTTGGCACTTTTAATTTTCTTCATGGACAACCTCACATCATCCTTGTAGTCCTCCTGAATCACTTATCTCCCCCTTTTTTTAAAGTCCATTAACTCTCCCTGTTGTGTGAAGTTCCAGACAAAGCTCTGTTCACCCATGCCAGTCGTCTTCTCCAATGGATAATCTTTTGGCACATGGTGCAAATCTTTTCTGCACCTTTAAGACTTACTTCTTTAAGCACATCAATGGGTCCTTCCTGGACCCATTTGCCCTTCAGGACTCCATCTATCCTATAGTACAGTCTCTTTGCTCTTTTTGAAATGAATAAAGTACACATCCAAGGTGGTGTTTTATTTTGTTTTATTATAATTGCTATACAGTGCTTTTGTGCAAAATTATTTTCTGTTGGATAATACTATCATACAAGGTATCTAGACATAAACATGTATGCAAATCCTGCTACATTTCTAAAACTAGGTTATGTGATCAGAATAAAATTGAAATCTTATTCTTTAGCATTGGCATCAGCTTCATATTCTGTAAAATAAATCAGGATCTGGCAACTTGTCTAAAACATAAAAATACAATTGAATACTAATGTCGGTTATTTTTTCTCCTGAGAATATGTTTCCAGGCATTTCATATACAGTTTTATTTATGTGTATGCACAGAACTATATTCACTTTTATAGCTGGACAAGAATGTTATAAAGTAACTTAATTTTTCATTTCTTATCTCTAACAGAAGAATAATGTGGTTTTGACTTTTCTGTCTTATCATGAAAACATGATGGAATTATTGCAATTATAAAGGCAATTTGGCAAAGAAAAACATCTAAAAAGCAGATGAAATTTTAGGCTATATCATTCAAGCTATTTCCAGTAGACAAATGGAGATGTGATTGAATCGTGATTGTGCAAGCTTCAGCTGGAATTTATATTCTTTTGAGCAAAACAAAAATGACATCAACTACAAGAGAAATTACTATATTAGTAGCATTGGAAAACTTACCAAATGAAAAGAAACTGAAAAAAACTTTAGCTCATCTAGCTTGCCAAAAGGAACATTCCCTCTAAAACCATGAAGGTAAATACCAAGATATCAGAAGTTCTAAATAGAGGTATTGGTTATTATAACTATTATCCTCAAACTGAAAAAAAAAAAAAAAAATTAAATATACTAGTCTGAAAATTAGAAAAAAGGGTTCTAACACCTAGAGGAGTAAAACTTCATTTAATCAGTCCAACAACATGAGGGAAAATTAGAACTCTCTGCAGTACTTAGCTTCATAAAGGTACATTTATATAACATGGTTTTCTGTCATAATAGGTACCATGAACAGCAATGCAGGAGGCCAATTAAATTCTATGCCCTATGTTCCGAATGTGAAACTGCAAAAAAGTGTATCTATTATTGCCTGTTACAGCCCATCAGCTACAGGTTCATAAAAATATGTCTCTCAAAAGTGATGTGCTGTAGTTTGGAATGACAAGTTTTTACTGCAGTCTTGAGCAGTGGGAGTGAATTTCACAGTACTTGAAAGAAATTAGGCATATTTGAAGAAAAGGAAAAGAAATTGATCCAGGATAAAAATCTGTTAAAATCTGTTTGTGTGGTATAAAATTAACACTAGGTAGTACAGAGATTCTCAAGCATTTTTCAAAATCAGCTACACTGATCTGTTCTAGTTCAGCTTTTCTATTAAATAATTTCAATATACTTTTTAAAACACATTAAGTAAATGATCACTCATTAATCTCTCACCCTTTTGTCAAAAAGAAAGTACTGTTAAAAGATATTATTTTTTCATTTAATTTTCTTATGTATTTTTACTACTGACTCCTTGCACCTTTGCGATCTTCAATCAAGAGCAGATAAAGTTTTATCTCCTGCTTTAACCATTTTTGCTATTTAACTCTTTCATTGTATATGAGGAGGGAATCTATCAACCACAGCCTATGTCTAGAAATCAGGTTTGTTCAGGGTGAAAACATCTAATTTTTTTATATGAAAATTAAAGAAAATTAATCTTCTATACCAATATGATTTCTGTTTATTGGAAGATTTGGAACTGACAAAGGATAAAAATTAGTATCAATCAGAAAGCGAGGAATACTTTAAACACTTGGCTTTAAAAACTTGTTTTCACTCTGGATTTAGGAACTGACTAAACAATCTGACATATGCCAAAAAAGCACTAAGGGCATGAGCAATGTACATGTTACCTTCTACAGAATTTGGGAAATTTTAAAGTTTTAAAATAGACTTTTCATTTTAACATTTGTTTTTAAAGCTTGAAAACTGAAGTATTGAAGTTTGTGTTAAAAGCATTTGTTCAATAGTGATAAACAATTGTTCATTATTAAAAGGAAATGCTCCATGTGTCAAAAAGGGTAGCAGTTTTTCTTACATAATTTTGCACAACTTAAACACAAAATTTTCTGGCACGGTGAATGAAAAAGAGAATTATTTATTTACATATGCAAAACCAAAACCAGCATGGCAAGATACACTTACTAGATATTCAGTGCACATTTTTATACTGTGAGATAATATCATACCCTGTACTTCCATGTTATATTCTACTATACTATGTCCAGCTGCACAACAGAAAGAAGTTAATAGACAGATTTTATGTTGATGATACAAACTTCCAAGGTGATTGTTTTTAAGCAACAAGATTTAACTTGAGTTAAATATATGTTTTAAGCTTCCCCATTTATCTGCATGTGCTATTTTTCTATAATGCACTTGGTGGAGATACAGACGAGCCTAGTTGTTACTGGTTTAGATATGTTGCTACTTTGATGCAAAATATAGTTTTTAACAAGAGCAATGATATCTGTACATCATACAGGTACCAAAAGGTAAGAGATTTTATGTCTTAACAGTAGCTTCAGCTTTGTGAATGTCTCAGTGATTTTCTTTCTCAGGAATAGGATCTATCTCCTGATCAGCTCTGAAAATGTATAAGGCAATCACAGCTTTTTTCCCTTTAGCTGGAAAGGTGAATTATATACTTTGCTAGAACTAAAGCTTATATAACTATGATTTCTTCTTATTTCCTGCTGGTTATCTTAGTATGTTCTGCTCTGCTCTCTCAGCACTATGCATATCTGGTTGTGTCATGTTTGCTAAAGGTGGTAGTATCATCTCTGAGTGTGAGCTAGGTTGTGCTTAGAATGAGATACTATAGATTAAAACAACTATTATTTACAACATGGTGAATTAGTTTATGTCTATTTCCAAACCAACCACAGGTTTCCTTGCTCTTTAGTTAAAAAAAATGTAGGGGACATAAAATGTATCACTACATGAAACATATTAGGAGATGTAATACATAGAGTCAGGGGAAAAATGAAGTTATTAGTGCCACCAGGTGAAGACTACCTGCTCAGAGAATATTAGAAAAAGCTAAGCTGAGTAGCTGGAAGTAATTAACACCCTCTAAATAAATGCCAGATGTCTGCAGCATGGGTACTTCACCTAGTTTTGGGCCTCCCAGTAATATAGAGACGTTCTCCTATGAAGTCAGGCTGAGAGAGTTGGTGTTCAGTCTGGAGAAGAGAAGGCTGAAAAAAACTTTATTGTGGCTTTTAACTATTTATAGGGGGCTTATATGAAAGACAGAAAAAGGCTTTTTTTTTTTTTTACTAGGGCCTGTAGTGACAGGATAAGGAATAATTGTATTAAACTGAGAGGAGATTTAGATTGGAAATTTTTTACTATTGAGGAGGGTGAAACACTGGAATAGGTTGCCCACAGACACTGTGGCTGTCACATCATTGGAAGTGTTCAAGTTTGGGTTANTCAGTCTGGAGAAGAGAAGGCTGAAAAAAACTTTATTGTGGCTTTTAACTATTTATAGGGGGCTTATATGAAAGACAGAAAAAGGCTTTTTTTTTTTTTTACTAGGGCCTGTAGTGACAGGATAAGGAATAATTGTATTAAACTGAGAGGAGATTTAGATTGGAAATTTTTTACTATTGAGGAGGGTGAAACACTGGAATAGGTTGCCCACAGACACTGTGGCTGTCACATCATTGGAAGTGTTCAAGTTTGGGTTAGATGGGGCTTTGAACAACCTGGTTCTCTTTGTTAACTTAGTCTCTGACTCTTACTAATAGGCTTTCAACCTGCTCATGACTACTCTTCAGAGACAATTTTCACGTTCAATCCACTTCTTGATGTAGCTCTTCACCTCTCCATCCCTGTGTCTTCTGCACTGTCTGTAGCCATNCACTGTGGCTGTCACATCATTGGAAGTGTTCAAGTTTGGGTTAGATGGGGCTTTGAACAACCTGGTTCTCTTTGTTAACTTAGTCTCTGACTCTTACTAATAGGCTTTCAACCTGCTCATGACTACTCTTCAGAGACAATTTTCACGTTCAATCCACTTCTTGATGTAGCTCTTCACCTCTCCATCCCTGTGTCTTCTGCACTGTCTGTAGCCATTGATAGTTGTACTCCAGTGACAGGACTCATCTCACCAAGCTTCAGTAATGTCAACAAGGTCATAATTTTTAGCAACATGTGGCTTCCAATTCCTCTTGTCTGTCTCCCATGCTGAGTACATTGGTGTAAAGGCTCCTCAGCTGGGCTGTTGTCTGTACCACCTACATAGAGGAATACCCCTTAATTCTTTTGAGATATTTCTCTGGTGTTTCCCCGTTGGCTTCTGTTACCTCAGGAATCCCTGGATCATCTCCATAAGACTGCAAGTGTTCTTTGGTGTGTCCAATACAGTTCAGAGTCACAGGCAGAAGACTCTTGCTAGCGCCCAGTCCCCTCTAACTTTGCCTCTTATCCTACATCTTTCCAGGGCAAGCCTGATATTGTTCCTCTCCCTCATATAAACTAACACATAGTTTAAAGCTCTGCCAATGAGCCCCACTAGTTCCTGAGCAAAGACTTTCCTCCCTCCCTGAGAAAGGTGAGTCCCATCTGGTACTGGCATGTTTGGTGCTGCATATGCCATTCATTCCATTGCCAAAACCCCCAATATTTTGACGGTGACAGCAGTCACGGATCCATGCATTAATAGACTCAGCCCATCTGTTTCTTCCAGTGTTTCTGCCTTCAACTGGAAGTATAGAGGAAAACATAACTTGTGCCCCAGATTCTCTTATCAACTACACCAAGGCCCTGAAGTGCTTTTTGATTGCTCTTGGACTACATATAGCTACTTCATCAACTCCTACATGAAAGATCAGTAGCTGGTAGTAGTCTGAGGGGCACACCAATCTAAGAGGTTTCCTGGTGACGTCCTTAACCCAGGCTCCATGGAAGAAGCAGATCTCCTAATGGGTTGGGCCTGGTTGGCATATTGGGCCCTCTGTTAAGATGTCTCTGCCCATATCAGGGGGCTGAAACAGGATGATCTTTGAAGGTCTCTTCCAACCCAAACCATTCTATGATTCTGTGATCAGAGGGAGAAAGTTCAGCACGAAACCACAGTGACGTCTGGATGCTGAAACTCTTGCCCTGTGAGGGAGGCCTGAGGAAGTTGAGCTGCTTCAGCCTGGAGTAAAGATGACTTCTGGTAGACCACACAACAGCCCACCAGAACCTATTGGAAGGTTATAAAGAAGTTAGAACCAGCATCTTCACAGTGAGGCATGGCAGAAAGATTTTTGTCCAGCAGCAGAAGGCAATGTCATTTCTATTGTTCCATCTTTCCTTTTTCACAGCCTCAGACTGACTCCTCAGTCCTGTTGGCTGAACAGATCAATTGACCTTTACTGCATACAGTTTTAAACTAGGAGAGAAGTAAAATTCTTCTCTTCTGTTGTTTGAAGATAGTAGATAATTGAGAGCCAGGTTATCTAGTGCTCTGAGAAAAAGAAGTAAGATTCTAATGTACATTGAACCATGTACATTAAACCTGTGAAACCAGTCCAAAAAATGAAAGACAAATATTTCAGTAATCATGTATGTTAACAAGAAGGTATGCCTCAATAGACCCTTGTAACTAGACTTTTCTTATTCTAAATGCTTCATGCCCTAGCGTACTTCATCAGTGTAGTCCGCCTGGAAAATGAAATGTATGTTAATAGAACTGACTATTACTAGTGATTGCTTTTAGTAAAAGTTGACTAACATCAAATAAAAGAAAATCCTAATTGAATCAACCACATCTGGATGTGTACTTTGCTGTCTACTTAGTGTTTATAACTAATGACAAGAATGTTTTCAAGGATACGTACTCAGCTTGAATTAATACATGATCTGGTCCCTAATTATTAATCAGGAAATAAAGAATTTATGGTGTAAAGTATTTATGGTCTAAAAAATCTAATTGCTCTAGGCAAGCTAGCTTAGGAAAAAAATGTAATGGTGAGTTTTTTCAAACACATGGAGCAGAAACAAAGTAGATTAGAAAATAACAACGATCTGCTGTTGTGCTTGGGTTTGTTTTTTTCTTAAAATTGGTTCCCAGAATCTGCAAGATTCAAGAGATCAACAAGAAGCTGGTGCCAACAACTTGTTCAGAGCAGCAGATGCAAATACAGTGTATCCTGAACTGTGTATTTTTGGTAAAGCTACTCAATAAAATTATTATTATTTTATTCTTCAAGCAATTTATATTAGGACGAACAATGTTACAGTGTTATCACACTGAGAATTTTGACTATCCAATAATTTAATTTCACCTATTGAAGAAAAAAGCAGTATGTAAAGGGTTTTCAGTCAATTTAAATCTGAAAACAAAATGTTTCTCTGGACATAGAATAAAATCAAATCAGGTAGATAAACATTATTTTAAATAACAACTAAAACAAACAAAAATATGAAGGTCTCAGGAATAAATAATACACAAAGAAATAGAAGCTTTAGGAGAACATATTCCATGCTGCCATTGCTGTGATTATATTAAAATTAATATTCTCCTAATTCAAAACTAAACAAAGGGTCTTGGTATCATCATTAGAATCACTGGACTATAGTACTGGGTTAAATTACTTGAGGGCGAGATTTAATTGAAGTTCTAATGTTAACTTAAAGAAATGAAATTTTTTAAAGGCTTAGTAAATTTGGACAAGCATACCTTTGTTCATGTTCAAGAGCATTTATATGTGAGGGATGAAAAGTAGGAGGAAAAAAATGTATTCTAATTTAATTGACAATAGGAAAGAGATTATTAGTATTTCAAAATCAAAAATAACAGTCATAAAGATGTTAACAATAAGGAATATTTTCTGATTAGCTATTAAACTGTCTCCACACTGCTCTAATATACTGTTTGAAATTATCTTAAAGAACTTCTGGTCAAAAGCAGCTAAAGCAAACCAAGTCTGAGAAGAAATTATGTGTCTTGTCAAATATGACAAAGATGCAGCTTCTATACTTCTTGTATTTCTAGTCAAATATTGGAAACATCTGAGTCAGCTGACAACAGAATAATAGGGGTAATGCCCCTTTTGTGTCTCCTCATCTATTTTTTTTCCCCCTTCTCCCATATAAAGTAAGATAGCTGTGAAACTGTAAACTGCAGAGAGGCTGCTCAGGCCAAGCCAAGAGACCAGTCAGGTTTTTCTCTGCTTTAGTAGCACACCTTCTGCAGTCAGATTTAGCTACGTTGGATTACTTGTGTATGAGCTGAAATTACACTTTGCACTGGCATTGTACCATAATTCTAAACAGACTAGCCAAGCTGTTAAACAAGTTGCACTTGTAATTTGCACCACTTAACCTGTGTCTCCTTCACTGTGAGATCACTCTGTGACAACAGGGCTGAAATTCAGGCTGTATCTCAAAGCACTGATGTCTAGGTGCTCATAGACAGGAGTATGTATGGCACCCAAGCGAGCTGTGAGAGTCAATACACCACCAACCAAATGGAGCCAAGAGGCATTCAGCTGACCAGGTGCAGGTGTCATCAATAGATACCTGCACACAATAGAATAATTCCTCCCAGTACTTGAAGGGAGCCTACAGGGAAGCCAGGAGGGACTCTGTTCAGAACTCCAGTGATAGGAAAAGAATTAATGGGTACAATCTAAGGGAGGGGACATTTAGGCTGGATATTAGAAAGGAATTATTTACTGTGAGGGTTGGTGAGAAACTGGAATGGGTTGCCCAGGGAGGTTGTGAATTCCCCAGCCATGGCAGTGTTCAAAGCCAGTTAGGACAAGGCCTTGAGCAACCTGGCCTAGCAGGCCTCCTGGACAGCTGGAGGTGTCCCTGCCCATGCCAGCAAGGTTGGGACTAGATAATCTTTAAGGCTCCTTCCAATCCATAACATTCTATGATTCTAATATTTTGGAAACTGAGTCTACTGAATTCCATTAACCCCAGTCCTGATAGTATCAACATGAATATAAACCACCTAAACATCCTTGCAACAAAGGAAAGAAAATTATTCTGTTACCATAAGGTCTAGAAACACCCTATTTTAGGCAGCCATATCACATGAAGCTATTCTTAACCTGGACAGACTCGTTTGACTCCTTGCCATACTCTTCCCATTAGTTCTTACAGGACCATCATTTTTGCTTGTCTGTTATATTCACTTTGTTATGGTCCATGGAGATAAAAATTACTTTTTTTTTATGCTACTAATAGCAGCCAATGTTTAAATAAATGCTACTGTTTTGAGTTTTTAAAGAAAAATGCATTTTCAGAGAGGGAGTTACTTCTTAATACCTTTTGTAGTTATTTAATATGTTTGCTTTAATACTTTAAAAACCACTCTAGACTTTTACAAACTTTGACTGAAATTTTGCATTTTGAGGGGCATAGAATCCATTCTGTCTTGATGGTGGCTCATTAACAAATTCCAGACAGTAATTCATAGTTAGATCATTTGATGCGACTTAATTCTATTTTGGTTAAAATAATTTGAAAAAAAAATCTATTTAGCATCAGGTCTGAAGAAAAGTTCCTTAGGTTCACAAAACTTCAAAAGAATACAAGATAGAAAAATAAATCCCATTATACCTAAGTCGTAATGGTTTATTTGTTTAAATACCTTCTTCAGTTTACAAATTCAAGGGAAGTATATATATTTAAATTATCAACACTGAAATAGGACCATCACTTGAAGGTAATATCTGAACAGGAAAATAAAACCAAAAAATCCTGGGTTTGATAGGCAGACAGAAGAATAAATGAAGATACAGATAAATAATGAGCAATTTGAGTCGCTGAAACCAAGTCTATTTCTCTCTGTATGCTAAAGGCAGCTGGAGGAAGGTATAAACTTTTTCAGTGCATGGTTTGATTTTGCATCCTTACTTTACTTTCTTGGCATACTGCTTTATATTAATACAGCCAGTCATTAATAACATAAAACATACTTTACAAATGGTTTTCTTACGATATAGACATTTATAAAAGAATTAGAGATGGGAAAGTATACCTAATGGGATTTCTTCTTCATTATAAAATTATCCCAATCTTGGCATTTTGCAATCACATCATTATGATTGTAGAACACATGGGAAAATCAAGTGTAGCTATTATGATAGCAATCTTTACTAACATTAGCTTGTTCAAACCAAAATTGATGGATTGTCTCACTATGTAAGAAACACCTTTATGGAAACATTCACTGTAGTACATTATTAGACAGAATTTCCCCTCACTACCTGTTCAATTTGATAAAAAATATATTCAGTAGAGTTATCTGCTAACTGAGACTCCATTACCTCATAGCTGTTGTTAAATTTAACATTTCAGGTTTGATAGTAGCAAAACCTTCTGGAAGTGAATAAATCTATCATGGTGCCAAGTCTTTCTCTTTGTCCTATGGATTTATATTATACTCATGCAATTTCAGGACTCTACAGCTACCATGATCAGTCCTGTAGAAAACAGTATCAAGCATGTTGGCACTCAGATATCTATGAATCTAATGTCTCTTTACTGGTATGTGTAGTTTTCCACCTGCTTCTTTTGTCCTCTCTACCTAGCAGTACTGGGATATCTAGCTTTTGACGACTGGAGACAAAATGAAATGCTTTCTCTGCTTTTTTTTCTGTCATTGTTTTCCAAACCATTTAAATAAAAAGCAATCTGCTAAAGCCTGATTACAAGCAGCTTTTTGGAGTCTGAATTCACATTAACATAATGCCTGGAAAACTACAATATTCCTTGAAAATGTGAGATTTTAGTACCATTCACTGTCTGAGGGTAGCCAGATAGAGGTATGGATTTTCCATAAGCTTAGAAACCTTTATGCTCAGTTAGTCTTATCTGTAAGGTTTATCTGGCTGCCATGAAGTAGCTGTGTATCTCAGTAACAAGTTTCTGAGTCCAATACATGATGGAGAGGATCTAATCTTCCATACCTGTAGGGGAAGAACTGAATTTCAGAATTTCTTCTTGGAAAGGGTTTTTAAGCATTGGAATGGACTGCCCAGAGAGTGGTGGAGAAACAACTGGTCATGGCACTTAGTGCTGTGGTCAAGTTGACAAAGTGGTGATTGGTCAAATCTTGAACTAGGGCACTGGAGCTGGGCAATGGTGTTTCTGGGCTCCCAGCTCCTCACCTGAATCCCTCTTGGAGAAGTATTTTTCACAAGGGCATGGAGTGAAAAGACAAGTGGGAATAGCCTCAAACCAACAGAGGGCAGGGTTAGATGTTAGAATGAAATTCTTTACTATAAGGTTTGTGAGACACTGGCACAAGTTTTTCAGAGAGGTTGTGGACTCCCCGTCCATGAAGGTGTTCCAGACCAAGCTGGATGGGGCTCTGAGTAGCCTAGTCTAGTGGAAGGTGTCCCTGTCTGTGGCAGGGGATTGGAAGCAGATGATCTTTAAGGTCCCTTCCAACCCAAACCATTCTGTGATTCTGTGATCTTGGCAGTCTTTGCCAGCCTGAGTGATTCTGTGATTCTGTGAGGAGACGTACAATGCAGACTGTCAATCATGATTTTTATTAGGTACACTCTCAGATATCCACTCATTTCCTCCCTCATGTCCAGAACATAGCTCATTATGCAGGTAGATGGGTCATAATGGTTGTGATCTTTACTAGTGCCTTTGGAGAACTCCAGTTTCATTTGTCTCTCACAGACCTTTGGCAGCAGTGAGCATGTTTATACATTCTGTCCTGAGTTTTTCTAGCTAACAATTTGTGTATAATAAAATTGCTGAACAGCCAACCCATATTGTTTTAATACATCTATTAGAAAGTTAGGATCTCCAATGTTGTGAACATGGAAGACTGTAAAATAGTCAAAGCAGTTGCTTTGTTTTATCGGAAACAAATATAGGGATTCTTTTAGCAGTCTGCCCAATGTCAACACTTCAAATCTTGTTAGCTTCACGATCACATCTTTTTTTCTCTTGTAGTAAATCTTTTATCTCAGTTTCTCTTAGCTTTGATTATTCAATAGAGCAGAAACTGAATTCCTGTAATGAAACCTGAAATAATGAGCATGAGGCAGAAAATCAAACTTGACATCATTATATAAGGTACATAAGAAAGCAAATTTTACGCAGCCAGGCAATTCCAGATGAGCAAACTTAAGCCAGCATTTTAATACCATAGACATGTGTTATTCAGGGCAATAGACTTACACAGGATTATTCTTATCCACCCAGAGGTCAGCTGGCTTGCTGTCATAATTGGTACAGGAGTAACTTTACCACATGGCAGTTCAGGCCTTATGGCAAGCAAAGCTTTGGTCAGAATCCCTGGAACCTGTGCTCCTTTAAGTTATTTTCTCTCCTCTCAAAGGGAGTTCTTAATTCTATGAGCTATACAGAACTTCTTCCTTTCTAAAAGATGCTGATAATGATGATTATTAATAATTAACGTTATTGTGCATATCACAGTATCTTTAGCCATATATTGTTAGATGTGCTGTTAGAGCATGGTATACACAAATGCTATACCACTCTGAATATCAAATCCGAATAGACAGGATGGACCTATTATTTCCATTTCTACAGAAAAGGAAAAGATATGTTATAAGATGATATGGTTTACCAGAATCACAAAATAAGCTGAAACAAAATGGACTGTCAGCAGTTATCAGTGATTTGCCTGATGTTTCAGTCTTTTGTATATGCTGAAATATTGTTCTGTCTTTCTAAAAATAAGCCACTTGCATTTTTTCTTTGGGAAGGCAGCAAAATTTCATTCTTTTTTTACTTTTTTTAACAGATATTTCCACATATGGAATCCATTATCCTTCACAATAATTAGTTTAACAAACTTGACCAATTAACTGTGCTGTGTTTGTGGAACATGGCTGCACTTTCAGTATGAAAATGCAGCCTGTGGCTTGCTGTGATTATTCTCCATCTAGCTCTAACACAAATCCATTCCTGGTTTTATTCTATTTTTATCAGGATTTAACTCGAAAGACTTGCCTTCTACCATCCTGGTGAAAGAAACAATTCTGTCAGATTATAAGATTTTTTCATCAAAGCCAATTACCTCCTTTTACTTCAACTTTCAATACCCATGGTATTATTTGTAGATGTGAATGACCTTGTGGCTTTTGTTTTTACCTGTAGCTCTCTTTTTCACCTGATATAATTATTGGGGTTTTTATATGTTTTGAAGGTAATGATTGTAACTCCACAGATCATCATTTGATGGATAGTGTGCCTATTCAGTCTCAATAAAGAATATATTTCTACATGAATTATGTCAGTTAGCAGTGCATTATACTGGTTTATGTGACTGATCGAACTTCAAACTTTGTAAGAATGAGCAGCTGCATGCTATAGAAAAAGAAAGCAAATTCCAAGAAAACGAGTAACTTCCTAGACATTCTCACAAATCTTTGTATTCTTTTTGTGTCTGAAGAAGTCAAAGAGAATAGTCCTTTTGTTATGAACTGGTGGTGGGACTTTAAAAAAAAACCAACTATATCTTCTACTTTGTTCATCCAGCTACAGGCTGCTAATAGAAATCTCATACTTTTTCTTATTCAGCTTTGCTACCAGATGCCTTACGTTTGATTGTTTTTTCGATTGTCAGCAGTCAGCTGAGCAGCAATCTCATCTCTTTTGTAATTTATTCATATGCTCTGTACAGCAATACTGCCTAAATACCTACAGAACTCTAAACCATGACTTTGTGCAATCCCTAGCAAAAACACAGGCTGGGAACTGACTGGCTGGGGATCAGCTTTCAGAAAAGGCCCCAGGGGTTCTGACTGACAGCAGGCTGGGAGTGAGCCAGCAGGTAGCATGTCTGCATGAATCCTTCATCTGGAAGCAAGAGAGGTCAATACTGGGCCATATTAATAGGAGAACAGTCAGAAGGTCAAGGGAAGTGATTATCTCCTCTGATCAACATCTGTTAGACTACATATAGAGTTTTGCACTCCCATTCCCACCTCAGTGCTAGAAAGATATGGATAAATTGGAGCAAGTTCAATATAGGGTCACAAGGACAGGACAGTCAGTGGCCAAAGTACTTTCAGCTATGAAGAGAGGTTGAGGGAACTGGGCTTGTCAGATGAGAGAAGAGCCCAGCAACCTCCTTCCTTATGTGTGGGAGCAGGTTCTTCGCAGTGTACAATGGGAGGGTGAAAGATGACAGGCATGAAACAAGGTAAATTCAGTTTGATATAAGGTGAATTTTTTTCGCATGAGGAGAGACAAGCAGTGGAACAGGTCACCCAGAGAATTTGTACAGTCTTTATCCATCCTTCAGGGTTTTAAAGGACCATCTACATAGCTCTGAGGTGTCTCATCTCATAGCTGACCTTCCTTTGAGCCAGCAGTTATCCTAAAGACAACTTCAAGTTGCTCTTGAATTATCCAGTGATTTTAATCTGGAGTAAGGACTCCATGGATTGAAAGCTGAGAAGGTAGCAAATGCACGCAGAACTATGGTAACAAGGAACTTGTGGCACACCCTGAGGGCAAAGCACTGACTGGGTGACAATAACTTTCATCTCTTTCAGACTGTTTGCACCTGTGCAAAGAGCCTATGTCTGCTATGCTTGCATTCAGGCTAAATTATTTTAGTATTGTGAACAATGGTAATTCACCTACCTAAAGATTCTGCAATGCTTTAAAAGTGATTGCAGCTATACCAAATTCTGGTTTTACAATAAATAAGGGTAGGAAAATTCAGGTAGCACTTTTAATGTCTTCCTGCCCATTATTATACTTTAAAGAATTAATGGATACTTCTCCAGTGTTTCTGTTGTAATGCCACATTACTGACTAGGCCAGTCAAACTATTGACATCAATCAGTATTAGTGAAGTTCAAACTCATCTTCTAGATACATCCACAGGGCTTTTGACAAACAAGTCTGTATGTTTACTTAGATGAAGCACGATTTACATTAAAGGAAAAAGAAAAAAGAGAGTCTATTATATAATATATTGGGCTTTTCCAAGAAAATAACCTAGTATTATGCATGCAGAAAGCAGGTAAACTTGTCTGTCTGTTCAGTATTAAAAAGTATGCAAAAAATCCCCATATATACAATTCTACAACACTTTGAATATTAATTCACGGTGCAAAAATCAATTTAAACTCTCAAGATCAAGAATACCGTTAATATTTCTTTAACATTACTTTTTTCATTGTCTTGGGAACAAAAGATTTACTTTTTTCTTACTACACTGTCAGATTTTTCCTTTGAAAAAATTTGTACTCAGACAGAAAAAAATTACTTAAAACAACATGCATACATGAATTCAGCGTAAATACCTAGATATAACCATCTAAATAGTGCCTCAAGGTGCATAAAAATGTTCTTTTCAGAGGACAAAACTTTTTCTAGTTGTAGATCAACTACATGAAGAAGTACCTGTTCAAAATAGAACTTGTAATGCTCCCTGTCATCCAAATCAGGAATCAGAGTGTGATTTATTGTTTGACTTACTTTCTTCAAACAAACTAGATGAAATAAACATAATTACACCAAGCTTAAACTGATTTTACTTAGCAAAGACTATACAGATTCAGGCCGTGGATCCCCTCCAAGTGTTTACATGCATATGTGCAAAGACATTTAATTAAATCAGAGGTGGAAAATAGTGGTAGTCATGTTCCCTGGTTTTATCGGTAGTTAATTTTACTGGCTTCACTGTATTTGAAAAAGTCTCAACAGATATCTTCAACAGCAGAATGGTCCAGCACACATTCTCACCTCCCAGAAGAATGCTCTAAAGCCCAAGAGATAAACTAGGTTAGGATGTAAAGGACATTTTCTTCACTCTTATTTGATAGGGGCTGCTACACAACAGAGTGTGTTAAATTAAACAAGGAAGAATGTGTCTCAGTATAAAAAAAGAGAGGTTTGTTTTGTATTACAGTGTTATCTGATAAAATACATCTATTTGCAGTCTTGCATGCAGATGTAGGTGTCAACTTTCTTCTCATCTCCTTCACCTGTGCTATGTCTGTTGAATGGACACCTAACGGCATACAGGGCATTCGGGACACATTTTCTTTTGTACATGTAGACTTGCAGACCCAGATCTGAAAGTAGTGTGATTCCAGGCTACATGCTATTGTAACCACCTCACCTGGGATTGTGAATTTCTCTATTATGAACAACCTTAGTCATGTTTTTTGTCTGCTCGTCCTTGATTTTGATCATATTCTGCAGCTTGTTGTCATCCGAAAAATGTTCTTACACCATGAATGTATGGATACGACAAATGCACTGTGGTAAATCTGTCTACTGTTGGTACTCCCTGCTCCAAGATAATTTTCAGCTTGGAATAGTTTAAGAATTAAGCAGTGGTCCAAGAAATATTTCACCAGAAATATCTGGATTTTTAGGTTTCACTGGTAAATACATACCACATAAACATCATGTATTTGTAAGATCTTAATATGTTCATATACAGACCTATAAAACTAGCCAGTGTAGAAGGTGTTTAGATTTAGTGATCAAATAGCAACCTAATAGTCCTGTCCTCCTGAAGTCAGATGGGGTGAACAACAATTTCTGTATCACAAAAATACAAGAATTTGATCAGAAAACTTGTAATTTGTACTCTTTTTGACAAAAAACAGCAAGAACAAATCCAGCCATTGCTGCTTGTTTCAATCTATCTCAGGATCACCCAGTTCTATTAATGTGCCACAGACATGAACGATGATACTGAAGAATGCTAGCTGCAAGAGAAAAAACTAAGAGAAGCTGTGTTAAAAATGTATGTTTACAGATTAAAGAACATTTCAGTGCTAAAGTGGGAAAATAGGTTACTGACTAGAATGGAATAGAGACACATAGTTTGAGAAAGATCAGTGAACTCATTCAAGTCACTTCAGTTCATCCTTGAAATCAGTGGGCTTTAGTATCATAGAACAATACAGTAGATTTGGAGCTTTCTAGATTGGTCTCACTTGAATCACATTTTTATCTAATGTAATTGTGTAAAAACAGGATGGAAACACAGTTTTAACTGATCAAGAGCATTACTAGGTGCTGATATAGAATGGATTACAATAGACTGACCATTTTTCAAATATCTGTTGAATCCCATTATCTGACCATGTAAAACCTTGGTGATGTTGAATACGTTATCAAGACACAAGAGGTGCCAAAATGAGCAAGCAGATGAAGTAGATGACATGGACGAGTGTCAGAAACAAAAGATAGCAAATGAGCTGTGGGAACAGATGGAGTGTGAATCACTGCTGTTATAAGGACTTACATTCGGGGGAAAACTTGAGTAGAAATAAAAACAATAATTTTCAAATAAAGTTTTACAGCCTGTAAAAAAAGTACAATAAACAAAGGAAGATAATACAGGAAAAGAGGAATAAGAAAGTGTTGGACAAGTGCATAATGACTAGTAGAGCACAATACACAGCATGGATGAAAAGAGTTTTCAGTTTCTTACTAAAACCTGAGCAGGCCTCTGAAGTGATTTTGGCAGCCTGAATAAATTGTAGGAATGCTTGTTTTAGCCAGTTGTAACACAGGAATGTGTAGCTGTGGACTAATAGTTAATATGAAGGGTCTGTGCCTAGGACAGATATAATCAACTTCATAATTGCAGGAAGATGTTGAGAAAAAATAATGCTAATATATGTTAGGGTTTTTTTCAATTGTTTCTGGTATTAAATTTATCAAAACTTATACTCTGACATTCCAGTCATTGAGTGTTTGACTACCTTTGACAAGTTGGTCTGTGTTCTACAGTTTATAACGCAAATGGATTCTGATGTGATGGGACTCAATGAATTTTACTATAAATAATATGAAATTCCATGAAAAATCGCATACAGTGAACAACAACTACCGTCTGCCAGAAATTACGGGCAAAATATTAGTCACTGAATTATTAATACACTGCTATAAATCCAGAAATGGTTTGCTGATAGTTTGCTTTCTAAGTGTTTCACACAGCATCCTGTAAAGCATGTTGTAAATCATGGCCTGTATTAAAAACTGCTTGGGCCCTAAACAATGGTGAGTTTCTTAGAGGAAGAACTCCAAGTATATAATATAAACAATCAAAGAACCACAGCAAATGTAGGCCTAGTTTTTGTGGGGATATAAAGAATCTCTGACACAGCTTGTAATGGGAGAGGTATCAGCTCTGCTATCATTATTGGAAACAGCCTTTCTTAGATTTACACAAAATAGTGCCAGGAAAGTCTTCCTAGCATCTTTTTCTTTTGTTTAGACTTTTTTTGAAAGTACTGATGGGCTATAATAGAGGCTTCCATGGTCCTTGGATACAATAATGATTGGTTTCTCAGAAGTACTTAAGAGAGAAGTATGAGACAGATGGGTAATTAAACCTCTAGCGATTTTTTTGTTTCCTGGGTTATAAAGAAGTTTACATGGCCTTTACTGCTGTCTCTGATATTCCCTTTCTTACATAACTTTGTCTGTTCTTTGCTGTAGTTTTCCTTTTTGTTTGATTTGGTTTAGTCTTAGACTTTATATTAAAATAATGGCAATTTCATATAATTTTTCAGATAATTTTGCAGCAAGGCTGTATAAAATGCAAGAATACCTCATGGATTAATATTAGATCCACATTCAGATTATAAACGTGTTTTCAATACCAGTCTTTAGTTTGTTATGACTGATGTGCCCCTTTTTCTTGAAACTTGCCATTTTCCAAAGTTTTTCTCTCCTCTTCACTCACTTTGTGATATGTTTTCTCCAATCTTCAGGAATAAGGTTTATCAAGCAAAAGTGTATTGCATTTTCTTAAATACAATTATCTATTTCCAGATCACTTGCCATATGTTATCTATCTAATTTTGCATTTTTGGATTTATGTGTGTGTTTCACATGTTATGATTCAGTTGTAATTAAAAAATGTAATCAAAGTTGACTTTTTACTCCCTCCTAGATCAATAAAGAGAATATCAAATAATCTTCATTCCAATACACTAATTCCAGACAATAACACTTCATTTCCTGTCTTAGAAATCTCACAGGAATTCTGTGTGGCAGATTTTATTTCTGACTGATATTTTCCTCTGATTCATATTAATTAACTATGTAAGCATATGTCTCATTGTTTTTCAGATTATATCTATAGCAATAAGTATGAACTACAACTAAACTTACCATCCTAGACTTTACTCTGAAATTCAGTGGGCTTCCTGAGTATGTTACATTGAAGACACAAAGAGATAGGTACTGAGGACTATTTTAAGTAGTACAGGCCATATTCAATGTAAAGAGATCCTGAAACATATTAAAGTGATGATTAAAATTTAATTGAAAGCTTGAAACATCAGTTTCATAACTATTGAAACAAGTGAATGGAAACAGAATAATTTCATGGAATATATTCATGATATAAAAAATCCAGACCAGTTACATAGTGGATATTTGGAAATAAATATAGGTCATTGTGAGTGGCCTAGAAGCAGTCGAAACAACATCATTTGAAGAGAAAGTGTTTTAAGTACTGAAAAAGGCCAGTGCACACATAAATTTTGCTTATTACTGTCCATGGTTGTGTCCATGTGTACCATACAGACACTAAAATTCCAAGGAGATAGAAACTGATAAGCCAAAGAACAATGAAACAATTTTTTTAATGGAAGAGAATCAAGAAATAATCACATCTAATTAATCATCTCAAAGATAGTCACAAAGAAGGTGAAAAAGCAGACCACGTGAGACTATCAGCGTAATAGCACAAAAAAACTGATAATGTTCAAATAAGTCTTAGGACATCCTGCTGACACAAAAGGCTATCTTCAGAGAGGAAAATTACTCCTTGGGAAAATGAGGAGAAAAGACTACATTTTTTTGGTTGATACAAAAGTCTCTTTTCAGCTAGTAGTATCTTCTTAAAGGAAGCAACTGATATTTTATATCCTTGTGTTAAATAATCTGATACTCATTTTTTTAGACAGAGAGAGCAGAAAAAAATGGAGCTAAAATACAGCCCTTCTGCATTTCATTAAAGGAGAAACATTAAAATGATTCTCAGGATATTTTTCTGATAAGTAAAATTGTACGTAAATATCAAAAGATATTCCTGCTCATTAGTTTTAAGAAATATAGCATTTCTTCTCATTTTTCACAGCAAATCTGAAATGGAAAGTAAGTCCTGTACTATAGCTGGCTTAGATTTTTCCCTTCTTCTACTTAGGAAGATAAAATAGTTTCTTATTTTTTGAATCTAAAACCTTCTCCCTTCTTTATTACCCCTCTGTATAAAGACCCCCTGAGAAATTAAAAAAAAGACAGCAGGAGGCTAGACTTTTCTGAATATGATTCATTCTGAAGAAAAATGAACATAGTTTAAACTGCAGTGCTTAGGAAGGAGAATCTGTTCTTCTATGATGTTCCTCGTGTTCATTTGGATTCTAGAGTTTCAGACAAAAAACCATCAGTGATTGTGAAATATTAAAAATAAGGTAGGCAGAACTGTGTGGCTTTTCAGATCCAATTTATCCAAAAGTGTCTCAGGGTGCAGGGAGAGGACATTTTCCTAAATTAAGTTAATTGTTTTGCTTAAAAAGCAGCAAGACATTTGAATATGCTTCAGTGTTGTGGTTTCTTGGCACTGTTGGGATTTAAAATAATTGAAAAAACTTCTTCCACTTTGTTCAAGCTTTGTACCCAGTTTCAGTTTAGGGTCAAAATCATATTTTCCTATTTGGGAAAGACACACACATGTTGACAAAAATTCTGGTTTCATCTACAACAATATCAATCCTTAATTTTTCTACTAATTTCAGCATTTCACTTTACTTATTTTTTGCCTTAAGGTTAGCTTGAAGCCCCATACTGTTACCACATTTTTGGGTGATATATATGCTTGAAAAAAATGTAGGAAAAATTCCAGCATACTTTTCTTTCCATGCATGATAGAGATTTTTGTCACGTATCCTGTATACTGTAGGTAGGTTGTGCATAGAGTAGATTCTTGGACTGAACATGAATGAAAGAGCACAGAAAATTTTAGACTGATGACATTACCTTTATTTAATGGGACCTGGCTGCTAAATTATTACTATTGCTATACATTATTAGTATTACTAAATAAAACCCAGCTACTTGGTTTTGCAATTAATGTTTCCTCTTTTTTTTTTTTACTTTTTTTCCTTCTCCTTCTTATTAATAAAAAAGTTTTTATAATTATTAAAACCCCACAGCTGGATTTCAAAACTGCTTAAGCTCCCATTTAATCACTTAAGCAAATAGCTAAATTTTAAAATGAACTCTGTAATAGGGACATGGGGTGGCACCACATTAAGACCATCATGCAAAAAATATTGCTGATCTTAGGGAGAAGAATGGATGAGACCCTCTGAAACACATTTTCAGCTTTATTCTACATCCCTTCCTACCTCTGTTATTTACATTCCTTAATAAGAACTTTTTTTTTTTCATCCACAGAGCTATTCTAGACAAAATGATGGTAACAATTCCAGCTTTTAAATTCCAGTAAATTTGAGTCAGTACAGAAATGGCATTGCTGCTGTATCAGTGAGCAGAATAAGTATTAAACCAAAACATTCTTCAGATTAGATGAGGATGAAAACCTTATTCAAATGGCTGTAAGTGGTACACAAAAAATTACCAAGAAAGTATGTTTTAATTGACAGATGGAGAGAATAATTTTTTTCTATGTGTGTGTGTCATAATTACAGCAGGAATTATACACCATTCTTACTATTTCCCTACTCACACAAAGATAATTTATTAAATATAAAATACAATAAAAGTTCAATAAATTGGAAAGCTATAGGAATTATGCTAGCACATATAAATTCTTTTTTAAAGCTTATTTTTTTCTATGGACCCTTTGGAGAATTTTACAGAGGATATCCTCAAAAACTCAATTCCATGTATTTGTCAAAATCATAAAAAAATATAATTCTCTAAAAAATAATAGAGACTATTTCAGAAAATTTTGCCTCTGTAATTTTGAAAAGCTTACTGCTATTCAATACCTGTCAGTAATTGTGTCAATTTTCAGAACATATAACCAAATATTTCCTGTCATCAGTCTTTTGAATTGCAATAGCATTTTTCTTTCCAATAAATTCATATTAAAACATCAAAGGACTAATTTTAAATTATCACTTTCTATTCAAGGTTAAGCTAACTTTTTAAAATAACTTCCTTTTACTCACTAAATGTTGCCATACACCGAGGCAACACAGTTCCAGATATTGCCTTACACCAGACCAACACAGTTTGCAGTATAACATTGCGGCACCATCTGCAGTAATCACGCATGGGAAGAGCTACAGCGGCTCACCGACCTTATGGGCAAGAGCTACAGCGGCTCACCATCCCTCTTAGAGGCACGGTCACCCATAAAGCAGTCCAATCCCAGACTTGCTTGGGCAAGAGCTACAGCGGCTCACCATCCTTCCCAGAGGCACAGTCGCCCAAGGCAGTCCAATCCTGGACTTACATGCGTAGGCTACTCACGGCTCTCCTGGGCACACCCCCGCCCAGGGATTACGCTCTGGCCGGCTTTTCCACTTCCCCCAAGTGGATTGCAGTCCGTGAGGCTCATACTGTCAGAGGCTTCCAAGAGCTTCTAAGGCTCAGCCAGTTATCGCCGCGATACATGCAAATACAGGCACCAGATGTCGGAGTCCAAAAAGGTCCAGGATAGAGCAGGGTGACAGGCATCGGCAGGCATCCACAGGCACCAGCTCAGTATCTGCTGCTCTGTGATCCTACAGCACAGCCCTTTATACCCATCATCCCTTGGGCTACTCATGTGCTTCCTGTTGTAGGAATCACCACACCTGCATTCAATGCTGGCCTTCCCTCCTCCCAGGGACACAGCTGCAAGCCATCAAGGCCAAGGCTGCCTACAGCCTACTCTTGTAACCCCACACTAAATACCAGCCAAAAAGAACAATTCTTTTTGGTTTACAGATGGTTTCCTTTAGAAGAATGTACAAAAATAGTTTTACTCACGTTTATTTCCTCACTTCTCTAATTCAGATTTTTGACTGGGGATTTGGAGCTGTTATAGAATGATATGCTAGCATAAATGCAGCTTCTCAGATTCATTAAACGATCTTTAAGGAGGTTTATATTACGTATTGATTTCCTAATCTGCTTAAATCTATTGGTGAGCTGAAGACAATGAAAAATTGTGTAGTGAAAAACATTATTATAATTTAATCAACATATACTGTAATTTTTTTTAATATTAAAGGAATTATTGTCTTGAATTCTCTAATCAAACTTATGTCAAAGACTAATATTCCACAAATTACCAAGGCTTTCCATTTATTTGATGATACTTTTAAAAAACTGACTTTGCAAATTAATGTACTTAATGAGTGATTTCAGGAAAACTTGTCCTAGTATAACCTGAATTATCACAATTTATTAATCACAGTCTGCTGTCCAAGATTCTCCCATTAATTTCTTAAAGCAAATTAGGAGCTGAAAGACATGTGAATATATTAGTTAATATTTGGAAAATATCAGCAGTATACATGATGGCACTATTTAATTTATTTATGTACTCCAAATTCTTTTAGATTTAAAACATATTATTTTCTGGTACTTGCATCAACTTACATTTATCTTATTTTATATGCTATTGTAGATCTCTTGCTTACTTGCTCTTTTTTGCTGGTATAAAATAATCGATCTATTCACATGATAAGATTTCTACGTGTAGTCATGTAATTGAATGATATACTGAAAAACAGACAAGTGCTCTGTGGGAAAAAAAAAATCTTTTTATGCTTTAAATGTATGGAAATGTGCAGATACAAGCTTATGAGACTTTCTACATTTTAACAAAATTCTTCCATGAAACATTAAATTTTTTTTTTTTTTTTTCTTTTCAGACTGGATTATGGAACACTCAAAGCTATTGTGCTTAAAACCTTGAGAAGCAGATATTAATGTTCTCATTCAAAACTCAGAGAAAGAGTACCCGTTTCTTGGAAAACACTTCATCCACACAAGCCAAATAAAATACTATTTCAAAGAATAAAGCAGAAATACATCCAGAAAAAAAAAAAAAAAAAAAAAAAAAAAGCTGATCTCCAGATCAGCTTTGGGGAAAAAAGGTAAAAGATTGTTGTGTGGAGCTGGACACCAGGAACAGAAGCAAGGAAGGAAGTCTTGGCCACTTACTCAGTGAGAATCTTCAGGAGAACCTTTCACTAGTTAGGCAGCAGCCACCACGTAGCACACACAGATGTATAAACTATGGCCTGGATTGTGTGGACTAATAATCAGCTCATAAAACAAACACAATAGAGAAAACAGTGAATCAAATCAACTTAAGAGTTCAGATGTATGAATTCTAAAGTGAAAAGTCATGAAACAAACAGGAACAAGTTTCAGTACATGATTGCAAGTATTTATTATATTTCCTAACTGAGTTGTGCCTGATTCATTCATGTGACCCACTGATACAGAATCCAGCTGTTTTTTCAAGAACAATGAATGAAGCCAGAAAAAAACTCCAAAGATGATTTTTTTTCTTTTTTTTGCGTGGTAAGGAAGGGGGGTGTGTTCTGATCTGCTGAATGTCTGAGGGTTGAGGCAAAAATGAAGAAATGAAATCATGAGCCATGTCTTTTTGCACTTCACAAAATTTTAATTTGGGATAAGTTATTTTCCGAATGGTTAGTAGGATCTAAAGCATGGAACTTGGTGACAAAAACAGAGTATAACTACATGGTTATCCATGGGGAAAGGGATAGACAAATAAATATACACCCAAATATATTTTAGAAAATTTAAGTAGAGACTTTTGATGGAGGAGATGGAAAAGCATTTGTTCCTTTTGTCTGTGACTCCAGCAGTCTGTTATTAGTTGACAACAATTAATTGAAATAAAATTTCCTGAATCAAGTCTGGTTTGCCCATTGCAGTACTTGGTGAGTGCTTTCCCTCTCCTCATCTCAACTCACGAGGTTTTTCACCTTATTTTCTCCCCCTGTCCTGCTGAGGAGGAGAGTGATAGAAAGGCTTAGTGGGTGTCTGGCAGCCAGCCAAGGTCATCCCACCACTCTTGTATTGAACATTACTCCAAAGACACAACTGCTTTATTTTTACATTAAGGTCAGAAGCCAAATGAAGTTGGAAATTGTTTTTCTGAACAAGTTATGACTTCTTGGACTCTGCCAGTTTCAGTGATGATCACTGCTATATCACCAAGACAATGAAGTATGTTTGATATTAAAATAGCAACATAGGGACTTAGGTTTTTTAAGGGAAGCTGCCATCCACAATATCAATTTCAATTGTATCAAAGTGTAGAAGGGGAAAAAAATTGTATTGTCTTTCAACTATGCGGCATCAACTTTCTATGCAATTTCCTGCTGCTTGAACAGGTTTTTCCCCTCAATTTACACTTTTGAAGAAATGTGTGAATTGCAAAGTAGATGTAATTTGGGGAATTTCCCACTAAAAAGAATTTAAGAGGAAAAATTTACACTTATATGGCATATTTAGCAAATCAGTTAAAGGATATAAATAATAATTAACAGGGATGATATAATTTCCAAGGCCAGGGGGAAAAAAATTCCAAAATGAGTGAGCTTTAATTTATTTTTCTTTAATATGATACCATCTTGAACAAAAATAGAGATTTTTTTTCCTTGAATACAAAGTTGGTCACACAACAATATTTATAAATATAAAAACCTCTTTTTGAATGTGTGTGTTTGTTTCAAACACTTAGCATATATAAAAGCATAACTAAGCAGAAAAACTAGACAGAAATTTTAATCATCACAAGCTTTACATGCCGGGCGAATGACTACTGTTAAAGTTACCCTGTGGCCTTTCTACTAAAACAAAAAAAAAAAATCTTTGAAGTGATTTAAGGACTGAGTCTTCTCTTAACTACTAATATTTGCAGCACCTAGGTGTAACCTTTGGGCTGTGAATAAATGTCAAGATATCCTGGTTAACTTATACCTTTTATATTACTAAATGACAGAGAAGATCAGCTATACTCAAGTTTGAAAGACAGGTCATGAATGGAGAGCTCTGAGGACAACCAGCAATCAACACATACTTTCACTGATCTAGATCCTCAGTTGGTACAAATCAATATAATTCCTGCAAAGAAAATGGGCTCTGTATTGATTTACCTCTTTTGTGAAAATAAGCACACCACTTGGCTCAGCTTCCTGTGTGAAAGAGAACTTTGCTTGGCACAGTGGAGAAGAAAATAAGAACTGAAATTGTCCAAGAACAGAAAAGAAGCATTAAACCTGTCCAAGAACGGATGTTTCATTAATGTTCTTTTCTATATTTTTAAGTTGGAAGGATTAAGCATATTTATTAAGGAAACAGTACTATTCTAAGTTTTCATGGTGTAATTCCATATAGCATCACTTTTGTTTGGAAACAGTATTAAGTTTTTTCAAGGATTCTTTAAAATTATACATATTAATTAAATAAACTTTGGAAAACCTTGTTAATATATTTTCAAATGGAAATTAGAATTTGGTGATATTTTCCATTGAAAAGAAAATCAATGCTTCTGTACAGAACAGTCAATCTTAATAAAGCATGTGAAAAGCATATTCAGAATCAGTGCATAGATTGCTTACAGATAGGGACAATATAGCAACTAATGTCCAGATCTGAAGTCAACCTCGCCTTTAGAGCTCTTCTACCTATATTCAACAGGTAAACAGGAGTCATGTGCTCCTGTTCATAGCGTAAGCATCTCAGAAAATTCTGGTCTGGTACCATCTAAAATAAAATGGCAGAGCTTCCCATTGGCTGCAGCACATACATGGTAAACTTCAAAGACATAAAGACAACAAAAAAGCTTTTCATCAGTCGGGAAAGACTAAGGATTTTTTCCACATTTTTCATCAAGGTATGTTCCTAGTTTATTCTATATAGAAATGCTGACAATGAAGGAGACACCATGAGTAATCAGCAGTAGGGTAATTAATGCCTCAGATAAGGGAGAAAAGTCCTCAAATATGTGAATTTAAGAAAAACAAGATTTTAGATGCTTCCAAAGATTTTAACGTGGTTTGCATCTTTCATTTTGGCTAAATCAAAATATTTGACCAATAAATGGTCCAATGTTTTGCTCAAATGCTATCATTATATTGCAAAAAATGCTAATTGCAGCGTGAGAATATTGCCATTGTTTCTGCATTTTGTGTGGTGCTTATGTGCAAGCCAAGTCCAATATGTCTCAGGATTAGAGGCAGCTGGGTTTAAGGAGATCAAATTTAGGAGATCAAATTTAGGTTTTCTTCTTATTGAGGGAAAAAAGGAATTAACTTTTGCAGTTAATGTTTTTACATGAATGGGTAAATTGATTGTGTGACAGTCACATCTGAGACTTTTATATGTAGTCTTTATGAGAGGGGATTATTTAAAATGAATTACTGCATTCAATTTGTTTTCCTTGGTTGATAAAAGAGGTTTTCATTTTAATTCATCCTATAGTCATAATTGAAGGCATGTTCAAATTGGTATCTAGTGCTTGTTGGATTTTAAGAAGATTTTAAGTTTATATAAGAAGGAGAATATGAGAAAAAGATGGATATATATATCTTTATTTTATATTAGTGTTGAGGTTTCTGAAAAAGGGATTTGTCTTTCTCAAATAAACTTTCTTCCAAAACTGAGAAGTTTCTGAAAGTACTTGATACTTGATGAATTGACATTTTCAGACAAAAACCATTTTGTCCAGTTCTAATTAGTGTGCTGCTGCATCAATCAGATTTCCTGGTTTGAGATGCAGCACACTGTGTGAAATTCCTTATGTTCCACTTTTTTTAGTCAGTGGAGAGTGGAATATCAATTACTATTATAATTTATTGTTATATCATCTTCAAAGACACTCTACCCTTTCTTGAGAGCTGTTACAATTTAGTTCCTCCAAGGCACCAAGCTAGACTTTTTCGTCAGATGTTAGAAAATGGTTTAATGTGAAGAATCAAGTGAGTAAGCCTTTTCACAAGACCACTCAGTCAGAACCACTTCATATCTGATGAGAAAGCTTTCCAAAGGAAAAAAAAAGGTCTGTGTAAAGCCCTGGAAAAATGACAAGATTCAGGCTGTTGACAGTGTTTACTCTTATTGTTATCAATAGTTTTGCTGGAGATATTTCCACTCTCACCAGTCTGCCACAAATAGTGGAAGACAGTTTGTGTCTTCTATGATGCTTTATTTACAATGGTGATTCATGACACTCTTGTCCAGAAGCTCCATAAAGACAACACAGAATTTTTTAACCTGGAAAAGGGCTCCAGAGGCCACCTGGCCCAAAACATTGCTAAAATCAGGGCCAACTTCAAAGTAGATTCAACAGAAAGATATAAAAGTCAATAATGTGAGTCATTGTTTCAAGGATTTCCATCTGAAACTGTCTTAGCATACAACTTAATTTTTATCAATACACAGGTTCAGGTATAAGCCTGAAGACCTAAATGTATGATACATAGAATATTCCTCATGGCTCTCAGAGTATAATTACTAGTTACGTGTTGATTGCCTGTTATGAAATTGTTGCTAATGGAACGTTAATTGATAATGGATTTCAGAGCAACTGGAAGAGCCAGCAGTTTTCTTCATCAATATAAGTGTATTTTGTTACAAGACATGATACAATTACTTGAGGAAGTATCGGGGTAAAAGCTGCAGAGACACCATGATGATTCAGCAAATCCAGCCTCTAGGCCAGACCACAAGCTAGACTGAGAGAGCAAAAGGGTCATCAGTTGCTTTAATAACTTCATAAAGACATTTGATTCAACATGGTAGAATGGTCACAGGCTAGAAACTGTCAGTTTTGCTAAAAACCATGTATGAACAGTTGGATGGAACACTATTGGTCAACATAACCCGAAGATTGATTCAAGCTGATAAGTGGAGTGTGGACTACTCCACTCTGAATCCCCTAGCATCTTCCTGGTTGCTAGCACTGAGCCGGAGCAACAAAGCTGTGAAAACTGTAAGCTTTATGCCACAGGTCAAGGGCAAGTAATTATAGCAGCAATCTTAAAACAATAGTAGCTGGAAGAAACAAAATACCTGGTTCTTACTCTTAGAATCCCCCAAAGTAACATCTATACACTACAAAAAACCTGAAGTGATACGATGAAGAAGGTCATATGAAGCTGAATTCTCCCTTACATAACAATATCGTATAGAATTAGAGAGAAACTCAGATTTGTTTCTGTGATTTTCAGACCCTGAGAAAAAGGAATGAAGAAACCCTAACCTACATAATTCAGATCATGTCTTAGGAATAGTGCTTCTATGGTGATTTCTTAGAGGTAAATTTTGGTACATGTTCACAGATATGACTATCTGATATTTTTTTTTCCTTAGTGTCTGGAAACATTTGGAAAATTCTAAAGCCAGATCAGAACCATTCCATGAAAACCTTTACTAGAGGATCCACTTCTTTTGGATGTTCAGAATCTGTTGGTTTCATCTGATAACCTCTTCCTTTTTTGGAAAATATGGCAAGTAGATAATACCTATATGCTCTCTTTATTTCTTTTACAAATTACTGTGGTGTATTTGAAGGCCAGAACTCAAAACTTTTCATCTACTGTTGTATCAGGTGCTATAAAAGCATTGAACAAAAATAGCTAACTCTATCCTTACCACAGAGAAGAAAAATGCTCTGAAAATGACAAATATGCTTAGACTCAGATGCGTGGGTTAATTTTAAAATGAAAAATTTTTATGCCTCAGAAAACAGGGTAGGGAAGAGACAGGAGGGAGGTAATGCTCTAAAAAAATCACTAAACAATTTTTTAAAGAATTCATGCAGCAGTTTCAAAATGCATATGCTTTTTAGCCTAATTAAGCATATGCTTAAGCAATTATTGATTTGATGTGCTCACTCAAGGGCTCAGAATGCAGAAAGTATTTTGTGACACTGGGAAATACTTTGCTATGCAATTCTAAGAAAGCTCTGGAGGCAGCAGAGTTTATCATACTAATGTTGTTTATAAAAGCAGATTCTTTTCTGTCAGATCTACCAAGGGAAAGAGTCAGATCTAGGCACATGAGATTATATGTGTAGAGTATAGACAGATGGAAAGAATGATATATAATACCTAACCCATTCCCTAATCTCTCTGTAAATTATAACCTACTCAGTTATACTCAGTGAGAGTTGAATAAATTGACCTAAAATCAAATAACTTTAATCAAGTACCAGCTATTTTTTCATCTAATTTAAGATTCAGCTCCCTTTTGAATTCTCCTTTAGGTGTGCAAAAAAGAGAGTCTTGGCCTTTCCAGGATCCTTTGGTTTTTAATCTTTCTGGCTTGACTAAACCTCTGCTTTTTCATCTCTAAAGAAAATTTGCAGAGGAACAGATGTTCCAACCATCATTCTGTGAAGGGTATATTGAAGAGGCGCCGTTTCCTTCATGGACTTCTGAACTGAACCCATTTTTAAATGTCTCATCCACCCTTTGAAACAGAGGGGTTTTTTTCCTAAATAAATAGATTATTGCTACAGTTTGACATATGCAAATAATTTAAGAACACTGCATATTGCGTGCACCCAGAAAGCCCAGTCCATTACTTTATGAAAGCACTTGAAAATTTTTCATTTTTCAGTGGTTAAGTTTCCTGTATGTTTTCCATTACATAAGATATCAATAACAGTATTGATCTTCAAGATGATCTTTTTGTTCAATTTAATTTTAAATGTGACAGTACTAAGAACAGAAGGCTCTTGTAGGCCCAGACATAGCATGTTTACTTCATTTGTGTAATTTATATGCTAATAACGTGCAGTGTTGGATTCCTTTGAATATTGCTTTACTGCTTATAAATTTATTCCTGTGATACTGTCTGGCACAGCAATTTCATGTCAGCTATTATCTGTGGAAACAGATTAAAGCATCCCTGAAGCTTTTTTTCTTTATTTGAAGAGAATTTTCAATCCTCTAAAAGCATTCAGAGAAGGGAAGGGAACAGAAAGCAACATATTTTCTAGTTAAAGCATACTCTGGCTCTTGATTATGGACACAATATAGATAATAGTACAGTATTCAGTATTGTTTGGCAAATTTACAGCTCTCTGTGAACGTGGGTTTTGGAGGCAATGAGCAGGGAATAACATCAGTATCTACTGTCATCAGCATGTCAGAAAGGGTATTTGAAGGTAACAGAGAAGGTTAAAATGAATACCCAGAAGGGATAGGCATTTTTTAGGTAACACCTTAAAAGTGCTGTATTCTGATCACAAGCAGTGGCTTAAATGGTCTAAATGGTATTTGTGTTTGCAATACGAATACTGAGAAATAAATTTTATTTTACTGAACATCACCATTTTTCATATTTCTTCTCTAGTTTCAGAATATCTGAATGTACAGGCCCATAAGTAAGTTGCTTCATGAAAAAGTAGGGCGTTAAATTCGCTTTTTGAATAATGGGCTGTTTCCTTCAGGACTCTTTAAGGGCATAGACCTCCCAAACAATATGCAGACTCTGGAGTGGGGACATCAGATTTCAAAAGACAATTGAAAAATACATGTTATGAGAGATCATAAAGATGTTAGGGTCACCAAAGTTATCATAAAAAGAAGTAGCTGCAGGAAGAAGGAAAGCTGGGAAGGAAAATGAAAGAAAGGATGGGAGGCTTAGGAAGGGAGAGGTCTGACAGGTAGTAGGTGAAAGATATTTTGGAAGCAGTTTAAGGGAGGATTAGCTTCTCTGGGTGAATGTGAGAAAAAACCCATGGGTCTGAATCTTATAGCAAGACAATCTTCAGACAATAGGAAGGAAAAATATATAATTAAACTCCAGCAGTGAATTTGCTTCTTGTATTTTTCCTTACTTGATAAAGGGACTGAACAGAAATTGACTCATGTATTACATGAAATAGACATTAATTAGAATGTATATGATTTGTCTAAGAAGGGAAATAATATCTAGGATTTCAAGAACCAACTTCAGAAAGAAAGGGATGTGCTTTGCATCGCTGGCTTTCAAAAAGAAAATGCCATGGTATTTTGAGATGATCAGCCTTAAGATGAAGTATCTCAGAATGGTCTAAAATGGCAGTTTTGGCCAGAAAGGGGAGAAGTGGAAGTGAGTTTTAAAATTAAATATATCTCAATTTGTAAAAAAAAAAAAAAAACCAACACAGCTTTTAAAAATACGTATTTTGCAGAACTCAGGTACAAGTTCTTAGCGCTTGATGATTTTAAAATATTTTGGCTTAATAAATGCTGTTGGATTTCCTTCTTAGGATATGTATTTCATGATTTCCACATGGTGGGAGTACATTCAAATACAGATGGTACATTTTATTTAAAAGATTTTTTTCAAAAGATTTTTTCCTCCTGTGTGCCTCAGTATTAGCAATTTGATGATCACCATGAATTAAAACAAGCATGAAAACCCATGATGATTCATATAATCTCTTAATTTAGATTTCAAAGGCATTTCAGGATCTCTCAAATCTCTGAATGAAAATCATCTAAAATTTTTAATCCATTGGGAAGCTAAAGATATCTGACAATGAAAAAGCTACTTCTCTTAGTAGGATTTTATTGATGCACAAAAAACATTGTATTACAAAATTGTTAGCAGAGGACAATTCAGCTATTGGATTCTCACCAAACCTGTGAACAAAAGGTCTTTCCATTTTTTCTCTTGATTTCTCAAACTGTACCTCTGACAACACAGAATATGGTTGGCTTTTTCTTAAGATCATTCTCTGAGCACACAACAATTTTTATAGCTGAGTCTTAAGTAGCAGCAGTATTTATCCCAAGGTTGATTTAATTCATTTTAATTTTGCAGACTCTGTATCTAATCTCAGGGGCCACAAATTTATCTTTTAAAATTACTTTTTTCTTCTTCCTTTTAAACTTTTATGTTTAGCGAGTGCCTATGTGATTCAATTTTTTTAATATTAACTCTAAATATATTGCAAATGTTACTTTATAGCATGTATTACTTCAGGCACAGAATACAGATCTTTTTTATGTGTTCTGTTACTTTTGGGGAAAAAACATGCATTTCATTTTGGATTAATCCACCTCACTAGTACCAATAGGAAAAAGGATATGTTAATAGTCATCAAGACATCACCATCCATAAATATTAACATTATAATTTAAAAATAAAAATGGAAGATCTCTAATATGCTCTTGGAATTTTCCAGTGATGTATCCTCTCCACCTGTATATGTATAAACTCATGCAAAAACAAGTGAAATCAATACTAAAGCAACATTGGTTTGGAAACCCTTTGGGTATCTTAGAATATATTTAATGGAATTGTGCACCTTAAGAAATAAAAGCAGATTAAAAACTGTGTACACAGTGTGATGTTATATTATATCACTGGGCCACAGATAACTCCTTACAAGATTCCAAGTACAGCTGAATTCCTGTAAGAATCTTAGACACATGGAAATAAGCGATTGAAGTAAGGCTACATCTGTCCTACGTGGTGAATTGGTTCTTGAGTGGGCACTTTGACCTACAGAGAAATTACCTCCTCTTTTGGAGAGAAGGGAAAAACAGACCATAAAAAGCATCTGTGTCAACAAGGCTTGCAGGAACTTCATAAAGCAGCAACAACCAGGTAGAATGATTTCAGGTTTATTTCAAAGTAAAAATTGCCAATGAACCTGTTGTTATTCAACAGCTGTAGGAAAAGACTGTTTTTATTAACTTTCTTCCTGTTCCCTTTAATCAGTTTGAAAATTGCAGTGAACTGTAGAGTCTGTAGATGATACAAAATGTTCAAGACTTTGAGATCTAAAACTTGCAATAGAGAATGGCTAGCAATAAAATGATGGATGTAATGCTGTCAGCAATGCAAAGTAATGGGCAGAGGGGAAAACCAATCTTAACAACCTAAATTATGTTTACACACCAGCAGTCTCAAAATTAACTATTATCTTCTGGGAACAAGGTCTCTTAGCCACTGTGAACACTTCCCTGAAAACATCTGCTCTCTGAACACCAGCACTTGAAAATGGCAGGGATATTCCAAATTACTAGAAAAGAAATGGAGCCAAAACAGGTTGTTTTATTTTACTGCATAAATCCCTGAAGTGCCTACAGCTAATATAATTTTGTACAGTTGTGTTCACTCTACTGAAAACCACTTAGAACATATGTATGTTCTAAATCTGTATGCACTAGTGAGGGTTTCCAGAGAAATAATTGTGGCAGAAGCTCTCAAAAGAAGGGGAAGAAATTTTAACTGAGAGACTTTTGATTTTGTTTGGTTTATTGTCTGGAATTTTTTCATAGTTAATATGTGGGATTCTGAAGTGTTTCAGGCTGCTGTGGAAATCAAAACCAGAAAGGGGTGACATAATGGTGCATAATGGGTTCATTTATGCCCACCTTGAAGATTAACCTCTTGGCACTGCAGCCCTTCTCTCTCATATGACGACAAGAGCCTCAAGTGTTTTGTGCCAACTGAGATGCCTCAGGATCTCACAAAAATAAACTGGGATTTACGGATATCTCCTAGGCTTCCTTTACCATCCTCCATAACCAGTGGACTGAAATAGGAATTTGTTTTAGAAATCTGGTTTAGATTGAGGTCAATTTCATCTTAAATTGTGTGGCTATGGCAAGAGTTTGGATAGCTAGTTCGGAAGTACTGTATATTTATTACCTCAGGATGCTTAGAAGGCCAAACATTCAGAAAAAGAATTGAACATATTCATAGCAAGGGAATTTCTGAGTCGCCCTCTCAGGTCAGCATATCTGATACTTACTTTTGGTATCATATGTCCCACTAGTGGCACCTGGACAAGTTGAGTAAGAAATCTGATCATACACGGCTGTCATATTTCTAGGTAACTGAGGGCGGAAGACAGAATTGGTTTGAAAATATTGCAGAATTACTGCTTTGTTACTTTCTAGAAGGCAGACTGCCGACCTAGAGATGAAACACAGTTTTATGCTGGATTGATGTAGACTCACAACTGCTGTGGAAGGTTGGGTTGATGATCTTGCGGAAGATGGTTCTTTTAATTTTGGCCTCAAGATTAGAAACAGAACTCAAAGGTTCCTCTTTAAAAAAAACCACAGAGAATAGCAGCAAACCTGTATTTTGCA
This sequence comes from Pachycephala philippinensis, assembly GCA_013397055.1. Taxonomy (NCBI): domain Eukaryota; kingdom Metazoa; phylum Chordata; class Aves; order Passeriformes; genus Pachycephala; species Pachycephala philippinensis. The sequence continues at coordinate 104,057 of VWZT01003582.1, read as the reverse complement.
ATATTCCTTTGTTCAAACCCTGCTCTCCTTCTCACAGTGCAAGCAGCTTCCTTATCTGTGCAATCCACAGAGTCATATCTGAGAGTTCGTCATTTTGTTAAATCAGAGGCTCTGTGTTCGCTGCAATTCACCAGGCAGATGTGTTCCCCCGACTTACAACAAAATGACTTAATGGTAGACAGAATGATAGGTTTTACACACAGATGAATGACTCGAATTCATTTAATAGGACTTTATGCTTAAAAATTGCTTCAGGGGTTTTATGTTCTATTTTGCTTTACATCTGAGGTGACACCTTCACATAACCATTGAGGTGTATTTAGAATTTCTGCTACCAAAATGCTATTTGTGACATTTTGGTAGCAGAAGCCTTAAATGCACATGGATTACTCACCTCCAAAATCTGTCTTAGCTGCTTCGTCCAGCTCCTCCAGCTCTAACAGAAATTTTCATGAGCAGGACATTTCTTTCATTACTGCAGAATTGTCTCACTGGACTTTAGTGCCTTGCATGTTCAAGCAGATTAGCATGTTAAATTTAAACCTTAGCAAACAAAATTACCCAGGGTCTTCTTGTTTATAGAACCAACTACTGAGAAATTGAATTTAAATTCATATAAACACGTTGCTTAGACCTTCCCCAACAATCCTAACTACCTTGCTGCTTGTCCTTTTAAAGATAATTTGTCCTGTTACATTTTCAAGATTGATATATAGTGAGAAGTATTGTTCATTTCTAAAAATCCTGCTCCTACATCCTGGGCTTGGAGCTTTTATGCTTGTGTTTGGATTTTGGGTTGGTTTGTTGGTTGGTTGCATTTTTTTACTAAAAGACAGACAGAGCCCTTATGAGCAAAGTTTGTTTATGCAAATAGTCATCCTGAAACTGGTCAAATTCTGAAAGGACAGACAGAAAAATTCCAATTTTCTTGTATTTTGAACAGTTGTGAAAAAAACAAAAAACTGTTCCTAATAATTGGGTGAACTATAATAAACACTACAAGTAGCAAGCAAGATGCAAGATGCAAGATTCCTTTCACACAGAATGGAAAATGGAGAATAGTGAGAATTTTAAAATACATATTTTGAAACTTTCCCCCTTTACACCTTGGTTAAATGTTAAAATTGGCTACCCTGTGCAATGTATTTTTGATTCCCGACTATTGGCAGTTGACTTGGAAGATGATAATAAAACCAATTTGTGCCGCAATTAAGAAAAAACATAGCAAGTATTTCCATAAGCAAATAATGTATTTATATAAATCAAATATATATTCACTTGACAAATTTTTCTCTCAGGCAACAATCAAGTAAAGCAAGTGTAATAACCACAGTATATTCAAAATATGATTACATCATATTATATGTGCAAGACATCATAAGTATATTTTTAATATTTAAATTTCCAACCATAGCTTATTTTGTTTTGGAAGTCAGTATGATTACATTACAATTTTTGTGCCTTTTCCCTGTGATCTCAGTTTTCGGACTGTTTTGTGAAAGATTAATTTAATTTGTTTATGTTAATAAGAAAGAGCAGCAGAATGCTATTACTACTTATACAACAAGAAGCTATCAATGAAATCAGATGAAGCCCTCATACTGATTAAATTTGAATTTATATTGACATCTAATTTAGATTTAGATTTAATATATTAATATGTTACAGTGTAATGGGAAAAGATCAAAGTGTTGATGCTAATAACTTTTAAAGTTTCAGTATCACATTGCATTCATTTGACTACTTCCTATGGCTTGTAGATGACAGTGGGAGATTTCTTCTGAAACAACTTACAAATAAAGTAAACAACAAGGTTAGTTTACTTTTTAAAGGAGAGTAGACATAGAAAAATGGTATATAGACTAACAACCACAATTCAGTGTGATCACTAGTAAGAAAGAGGGTTTCAAATAAACCAAATTCTTATTCAGACAATTTTTATTTGAACCATATATTCTTGCTCTTCCGGTACCAAAGAGAAAAAAAATTCACTTTTTGTTATGCCATTATCACACAGTCACAGTGAAGGCATCACCTGTAAGTAGCAAATTCTCTCTTTAAATGGTCCCCACTCTAAAGAGACATCACCAGTGATTCAGAGGAAGTGACAATCTGACAGGTCCACCATCTGCTTCCCAAAACACAAAATGACATAAAGTGACAAAGTTTTTATCCCAGGGAGCTTATCATCACAATTTGATAATGTGACAAATAATGTAAAACATAATATAGACATTAGCTGCTTACAGTGAGCAGATGAATAAGAAAAAAATGTGAACAAGGTAAGTTTAAAGAAATTATGTAATTGCTTACTAGTAATTAAATTAGAAGGGAGAATCTTTCCATGTTGTTCCAACACACAACAAAAATCAATTTTAAGAAACTAAATTTCTTCTTGCAGTGTAAATTCCAAAGTTCAGATCACTCTAGCTGGGGCCTTTCCTTTCATTCCAATGCATTTCTGTGAGCTCTCAAATGGCATAGCACATCTCTGGAGCTTCAGGAAACCAGAAGAACTAAACCAAGTTAAGCTTGAAAGCTGAGTCATCCTTCCATTTCAAAGCAACTTCTGTCACTGAAGATGTAGAAAGATTTTTTTGAGTTTTATTAAACAGATATTGTAGAAGCTTCACTAATCCCTCAGTCCTCTCTTTTGTGTGGAAATGTGTAGGATATGACACTGAATGCTAAGTTAGGAGAGACTGGTGGTCCCATTTCCAGGACTGAGGTCTCCATAAGCATGGCAATATTTAAAACTACGTTTGTATTCTTTTTTCTTAATCCTCCTTCCTCTCCAGGTGAAATATTAGGGGAGGTCAAAAAATCTGTCAGTAGAGATGTTATTATTTAGGCTTGTCCTTAGAGGGGTGGGAGTGGTGTGAGGGTAACTGCAAGAGCAGAACCAGTCAACACAGTGACATAAAGCTTACAGTTCTATTTCTGAGGGGAATGTGTGTAGCAGTGTAGAGATCTGTCCTGCCACATGCAGGACACACACCCTGTGTGTCCCTCTCACCCTTGAGCACAGGAATGAGGCAGTCTCCTCGGGCACCTGAGCTGTGGCAGTGTCCTGCTGTACGTGTGACCATCCCACCTCAGGATTGCTGTCCTCAGCCTATTGCAGGGTAGGGGACCTCTGTGGACATGTCCCCACTGAGGAACTTCTGCTGCTTGTATTCTTGTCTTTTAAGTTAAATGGCCAACAGCACTCACCTATAATCTTGTTGGTCACCTATTCCCAGTCTGTTTTACTTGCACTCTTTCTAAAGTCCATTAGCAGTGGCTTCCTGAGGTAACGTTGTCTTCTGATCTTCAGCCCAAAATGTGTTACCAGGACCCATCAGGGGTAACAACTTCTATCTGCTTCTTTCCAGGGCATGTCTAAACCATTACAGAAGGGCATAAGTGGTTCATATTTCATCTAGCAGGACTTTCATGTAAGTGTCCCTCATGATAATTTTCTATGCTGCCTTGTCTTTCCAGCACTAATCAAATCAGTTGGAGGTGGCAGATAAAGACCTCATTTTATCTGACCCGTGCTTTTGGGTAGGTTTCATCCTGTCATAAGCCTATTGACTTTTCAATGAATAAATTTCAAATTGATAAATTTAGATACAGCAACCTATAGATAACACCAATTTTAGTGTGTGGTGCATTTTTGCTGTATCCCAGAATGACCTTTTTTCCTTTCCTCTGTTTTGCTTTAGCAGGAAACATGACAACTGAAAAGTGACAAATCCTTACCCCAGATCCCTGTTCAGTTTAGTTTCAGTTTACTGATTTTTGATTTCCTACTTCTGCTTTCCACTGAGTAAGTAGCATACAGAACCCATTTATTCTGTAATATCTGGACCTATTTTGATACATTTAGAGAGTTTAGAGCAAAAAAAAAGGAATATATTTATATATTTCGTATAACTAAGATAGTTTAATCAGTTAGTCAAAGCAGGAAATAGTACTGGGAAGATGTATGGAACTAGCGTCTCCTCATTTTTGACTCCAAGATTTGAAGCCACAATTTTGATACAATCCCTCAAGATAAGATCTCTATGACTACCTGTGAAGGACAGTTTTTTCGTTGTAGTCAATACCTTTGCTTTCATGTCTTGTGAAATATTCCAAATATTATTAGTGTGTCATATGTGCTGTTGCCAAAACAAATTCTGGTAGAAAGTGTGTTGCAATGAACAATGTGAAATATACCACATGGCTGTCCATCTGCTTCCAGTCTTACAACTACAAATCATAACCATTCTTTTTAATTTATCATTTCACACTGAGATTTGAAGTTTTGTCTTCATTACTGCTTGCTAAAACACATGTTCATATACATATGAAAATGTACCTTCTTATGGAAATATTATCCTTAAAGTTTCAGGGTGTGAGAAAAATCAAGGAAAAATTTCTGCTGAATTGTTTTACAGTTTCTTATGAAAGTAATTTTTTTTCAGTGTTTCAACACTGCTTTGTTTCTTAAATATCTCAGGACCAAGAATTTAGATAGCAGTACCTTTTTTCTGTGCAGTCCTTAAATGGTGTTTTACCTACTTTGATACTGAAAGCTTCTAACTGAAGTACTAAACAACTATTCATGGAAGGACAGGAGCAACAAAGGAAAATGGCAGTGGAAAACTGGAGCACTGGTTTCATTTGACAAGGAAAGAAGTCAGGGTTTGTCAATAAAGAGATGGTAAAATAGTGAACTGCAAAGCTGAACACAAGATGCCAAAGAAAAAGGAAGAAAAAAACCCCCATAGAAAATTATAAGAGAACATACGCACAAGATAGGTGTTTGAGTTTGTATCATGGAAATGCATGATACTAAAATGGTTTAAAACTATTATAGGATTAGAATACTGACAAGATTAGAAATAAAAAGATGAGCTAATTTCAAACCTAGACACTACCTAACATCAAGTAAGAATATGTTCTCAGTTTTCTAGGTGAAAATTCCTTAAATGGGTCACTAAATATTTATTATTCCTGCTCAGTGCATATATCTTTATTTTTAAACGCTTCTTCTTACTGCAATTTTCTTATTTCTCTGAAAACATGTTCCTTATTGTCTCTCACTATCCCAGCCGCAGAAGCACATAGAAAGACTGAAGTACAAATACTTGCAGGATTTGAATGTATCAATGCATTTGTCTCAGGCAGCCTGCTTGTTGATGAAATAGAACTGTGCCACCAGCATCAGCTCTTCAGAGGAGTTGCTTATTCATGGTCAGGAGTCCCTCGGCACCAGCCTAAACCGAAACAGCAACCCCCAGGCAGGCCTAATTGCCGTCAGTCAGTGTTTTATCATGAAATGTGGAACCAGCAGCTCATCATATCTTCTGAGCAGTTACAAGGTGTCATGCATCATGTCAATCTGCAATGAGGGGAGGTTAATTAGGGGCTCTGTGACAAGACACAGAAAGCTAGCTTGTGCTACCAAGAGGCTGGCAAGCAGATGTGTGAGATTGTGGTAAAAGCTAACTTCAAAACAAAAACACTGAACTCTGTGAAGCTTAAACAATTTTTAACACTAGAGTGGAAGTGCATTGTACAAGATCATTGGTATTTTCCTGGGAGTAAATTTCCATTAATGCTTAAAATGCTGACTAAAGGACATTGTATCAGGGTGCACCTGATCAATTTGTTCGACTATTATTTCAAGGTCTCATACACCTATGCATTCATCCTGCTTCTTTCTCATACAAAACCTTACCCAATAAAATGATGCTTAGCATACACACCAAGTTATATTGACCAATGCCAGATTTATGTTGCAAGTTGTTTGTTTATGTCTGCAAGGCAAATCTCCCAACACTGTGAAAGCATGGAAACATTCAAGACATTTTGTTCAGGATGGGAACACACACAGTTTTGGCGTTGAGATGTTGGACTGATGCTCTGGAACAGTTACTGAAATGTCTTATTTTCCCCTTATTTCAACAAGTCAGCACACAGCCAGCCTGTCCCACAACCAGACTGTGACACCGTCACTAACAGCAGAGGAGTGGTAGAGAACACGTTCTAAAAATATTTTGGTGCTTTAGGGAGTCAATTTTGGAAATCCTAGCTATATGTATATGTTCTTTTTCAGCTTAAACCATGAAGTCAGGCATTAATCCCAGATACAAGGCTGTGGGGACAGCAGCATATCACTGCTGATGTGCGTTGCCTTCCCGCATGAAGATTATTTACATATACAGGGAAGTGCTTGTCACCCTCCTGTCGGAAAAAGCCTACAATGGAGTGAAGGAAAATGTCTTCGTTAGACAGAAGCCTCAGGTACTAAAAAGCCAGTAAAACCAATAAATAGTAGTTCAGATTGTGCTCTCTGCCTCAGCTGAAACAGGGGATTTGGCTGGAGAAGACACAGTACTGTTACTGGAGGATACTGGGTCTTAGCTGTCATTTGACAGGTAGCAGCAAAGTAGCAAAAAAGGATTTGCTAAACAGTACACAACGTAAGAGATTAATTTTTGAACTGAGCCAAGCACATGAATTCAGACTTCAAATAAATAAATTTGATTCCAACTCACCCACTTAATTTGCTCGGGAAGGCTCACATTATCAGTTACCACTGGAGTTTTGTTTTAGAAATCTGTGCCTTGCTTCCTCTCAGCTCTTGCTTGGCTGGTCGTGTGAAAACCCAGTCTTCCCATCCTAGCTGTAGATTTGTTCAGTCTTCTTTACACAGCAAATGATACAGCCTTATTCTTGAAATCAGACCTCACAACCACTCTCTATAATTGTACTGTTTGGTTTTACTTCATCAAAATTTGCAGCAAAATGATTTACAAGACCCTCCGAAGGCCTGCTAATGTCTTAATTTGCAAGGAATTAGTTGCAGCAATGGCATGAATGTTTTATAAGGCAGGCCATTCATACCTGGCGGCCCTACAATTGACTACACCTGCTGCACATACAGATGGTTGAGCTATACTTGGTGTATTGAGTGTGGGAAGGTGAGATCCAAAGTTCTGCCAAAGGAAAAAAAAATAAAATAAAATAGGAAACGGTAACTGTACCACTTAAAAACCTAGCAAATATGGACACAATAGCTGAAACTGTATGCACTTTTCAAAGTGAGTACATTTTTATTTGATAGTATTATTTTACTAAGGGAAGGTTAAGTCTGATTTATTCAGGAAAATATGAGTTTGGTTAGTTTTTTGGTGTTTTTGTTTTTTTTTTTTCAGGAATGAAGCAGTGCCAAATGCTAAAGCAATAATTAAACCAGAGTTAAAATTTGATTAAGCAGGACAGGAGGAGGGGAAGAGAGAAATGAGAATAGCAGACAGCATTCATAATTAACATTTATCCCTCTAACAACCATACAATTAAGATCTGACAGGAAGGGTCAGGAAAATATAATCATTTCGAAAAACCAAATCAGATGAAGCAGCAAATTGCAAGTTCTTATGTGGGATCCTGATGAATACATGGGTTGCATAAGCCAGATCCTAAAATGTGTTTTCCTGTCTGTGTGGAGCTGAGTTGGCTGCAAACAAGATTGATGCAGTGACATCCTCATTCATCTTTTTTTTTCCCAACTTTTTCATTTATTTGCTGCCTTTGATGTTGAGCAACAGGATTATGTCAAGGAAAATTAGCAACTTATGCCCGTCAATAACTACACTAAATTTCTTGCAAGCTGTACGTTATAATCTCTCCTAGAGCTAGATAAAAAAAAAAAGAAAAAATTGATCAGACTGGTGAACTGGCACTTAGATAGATATGAAATGTTTAAATCAGAAGCTGTAACCCTGAAAATCCCAGTTTAGCTGCTATGTCATCCCAAAATAGGCATCTTACTTTTACTTTAGCCCATAAAACTGCTTCTGTATTTTCAGTAGGCAGACAAATAAGGGGCAGAAACACCTCCCAAGTAATTCTCATGACTGTAGTGTTCAAACATCTCATCTCCCCTTGCAGACTAACCTTACCAATGCTTTACTGCATTCAGCATAATAAAGCTGAACTATAAGGCTTTTTAATTGGAACCCAATAACACACTACTTCAGCGTAAGAGACAGTCAGAGGAGAAATGAAGCTAAGTTTGTGAGGAATGAATATGTGGTAAAGTAGCAGGAAGGAGAAATCCATGTCCCTAAGAAGGAGAAGGGAGAGGTTAACCAGTAAGTACTTTTTCAGGCTTAAGTGGGTTTGATTAACTATATATTTACTGCATTATATGTTATAGGTTTATACTTACAATTCTATCCAACTGTCTCTCGTATGTTAGATTTTCACACACGTGCAGTGGTGGGTGCAGAGGCAATGCCACAGGTTCTGTCCATCTCCATCCCTGAACCAGGGGCTGGGAGGAGTGCAGTGCTAGGACTAATTGAATCACACAAGTCATGTCTGCACGGCAGAGCTGTGCTAAGGGTCCTTCTTTAGCCTTTCTTTCTCTCTCTGATGAACATATTTGGGTTTTAAAGCGCTATCATGGCATTTCCCTACTTTGTGCAGGAGAACAGGCTTAATGGATTCAATGGCAAAACATGTTCAGATTCTACAGTCATAAGTGCCATACAGTTAAATGAAAGGAATCATAGGGCATAAAATCAAAAAGTGTGTTAAGTTGAAGAGATTCTATAATGTGAAAGGACACATATAAATTTTGATAACTTGAGACAAGAACAAGTTGTTGCAGAACCAGGGAGCCTTCATTTCCCAGACCTCTCACTCTTTTCAATCCTGAATAAAGAGAAGACATGAAATCACAGACTTTATTTTAAAAATATTACCTTGCAAGATCTGCAAGATTGGTTTATGTAGTTATAATGGCATCTGCAATTTGAATTCAAAAATTGAATAATCTTTATTTTGTTTTTACACATATTCATTTATTCTACTTGGTTATAAAAACTTAAACACGAAAGGTAAATTGGTATTTCAGAGGGGGTTAATTCAAACCAATCAATCATTTTACTAGACTTTAGGTTGCTTCAAGAGACTTGGAGCCATAAACTTCAATTTTAAAAGGTTTTGTCCTTTCGTAATACCAGTCTGACTTACTGCAAAGTTCTCCTTTTGAACACATGGTCTTGTTAACAGTTTAAAACTGAGAGACTACTTATTTATGATAACTATGAAAGTATTCCAAGGACTTCAGAATTAACAGTATTTTTTCCTTAAATATGATAAAAGCAGATGACCTGAAAAGATATTTTACATTTCACAACCTTTTCAGAAGCCGTATTGACACTTTTACTGTAATTGAGAGCTTTTTTTCATAGACTTCCCTGTCATGTCCTTAGCAAAAGTTGGCATACAACAGTATAGCTTACACTTGATTTGTTCTCATCACTGCCATTTCCTATAAAAATTAATGTACTATCAATTAGCAGTGTATTATGTTTCATTATTAAAATTAATAGTATAATTGTTTTAACTTAAAATTAGTGTATTATACAACATGTTTCTTATGTCATCATGGTCTGTTAACAGTCCTGGCACCTATTTGCAAAGGCTCATAAAAACTACTGGACACCAGGGAGCAGTTTTTGTGGCTCCAGAAAAACAATTCTCATTTAAACTCTTCCACATTGCCTTTGGTGTTCTTACAGCAATATCAGTTCTCTGTAAATGGATCAAAATAAGGCTTGTTGATGGCTAAATGTTCCATGGACTTGCATGTGCACAAACACTTGCTGTCATGCAAACTGAGAGAAAAATCTAGTCCCAAAGACGGCAGTGTGTAAAAGGCAGAATAAGTATTAGATGTCAACAGTGAACACTGGAAGTAATCCCTTTCTTTCTCTCTCCCATGTGTGAAAATGTTTGTCTAGGTGCTCTTAAAAACTGGCAGTACATAGATAAAAAATCCAGATTTTGCTTTATGGCTTCTACATTACATAGACATTATTGTTTCACAGTAATTTTATTAGATTGTAACCTTACTTGCTTTCCCTTCCCAGCTATGATACTTTTCAACAATGTAAATTCAACACTTAAAATCTATCTATGCTAACTATCTATAAATCATAACACTCAGAGCAAACAATATTACTCAGCTTCATGTAGCAATGAAACTCTTTTGTTTGAATTAGCTCCAATTCTGTGAAGTTTTTTGTTCACATCTCGGCATAGAATAAATCAAAACAATTCCATAAGATTTACTGTCTGTCTCCTGACATTCTAGTTTTTGGAAGATTGTCCTCAGTCTTCATGCAAATGTACCAAAACATTTCTCTGGGCTGTAGAAATATGTGGGAGAATTTCCAAATATATAGTTAAATAACTTTGAAACATTTTCTACTACAACTTGCTGCACTGCTCTGGGACCAATGATCTGAAAATCACTAGTTAAAGGACAGTCAGAGGGGAAAAAGCAGGAGAGAACTTTATAAGTTAAAGAGGTTTTCTTCTCCACTGTTTGGCAGTTTCTCAAGCCATCCACCCTCCTGTAGTGTAAATTGAGCAGGAACATATTACTATTGCAAATTGCAATCTAAATAGTTTACTCAAACAAAAAGACGATGAGGGGTACTTTTAGTTTGACATTTTCTCCTTATTTGTCATTAACCCACAACAATCAGGTATTTAATCTGAATCTGTACTTAAATTCACTTTTAATTCACATATTTAATGTCCTTAACCCAGATTTTCATTTGGGTCCTCAAGTCCTGCCACTACCAAGTATCTGGAAAAACTGCTGTATCAGAGCAAAACAAGATAACGCTCTTGGTCCTGTCATGCTACCCAAGAATGGTGATAGAGAACCCTTCTTCTCTCCATGCAAAAATCCTGTCAATGAGCTGAAACCAACAGGTATTAAGTCAACCTATTTGACTTCGGTTTTTAACAAAAGATGGCAAAATACTTGCACATATGGCTGGGACACCCTATCTTAATTAGTATGTCAAGTGCAGTACTGCTTGTGAATTTTTTCCTATTCCCATCCAAAACTAAATGATTCAGCTTAACACCTTTTATTAGCTTAACTATCAGGTAGGTATAATAATACCTTTCACTGCACACTGGGAAACAAGGTGGAGGAGAAGTGATGGTGTGGGCAAGGAAGCACAACAGCAGCTAAATGATAAATCCCTTCCCATGTGATGACACTTGTATTTATGTGTCCTAATTTTGTTAGAATGCTATCCAGGTCAAAGTGACACATGCTATGCGTTAGGATCAGATCCAACTTACCCATTGTATACACCAAACTAAGCACAACACTCTGTGAGAATGTTATAGAAATTAGTAATATGCATGCTTGTTCAGTTTTTTTTAAGTAGAAGTAAATATTTATTATCTGCTATTGTAATGCAAAGGCTGAAAAAGCAAAAACAAAAAAAATACAAGAAAAATGAGTAATTTTTAAAATGGCAAAACCTTTCAGTTGTATGAATACATTTCTGGAGAAGAGGAAAAGAATTATTCTCAAAGTAGAACATCTCAAGTTGAGCTCATATCCTTAGTAGAAAAGCATGAGTTCACAGATCATTAGATGAACCGAACTGCCTAGTTCTGTTGAATTAAAAGAAACCACACTGATATATCTTAGGTGAAGATCAGAACCTTAACCCATATGTGTAACTCAATACTTGAAAGTGGGAATCTTAACTTTAGTGAAACTGCTTGGGTGGTTCTTTCATTTTATACATGATTAAGTGATTTCCTGCATTAAAGTACAAAAGAAAAGTAGTCAAATGTGGAAAGCTCAATATTGTACGGTACTTAGCACTTTCAATTCTTTGGAAGTCAATTCAGGCTGAAGAATTTCAGTATATCCAGGACCAATGTCTGGAGAGCAATCAACTCACAAGAATTAGACACTGTATTTTGTGAAATTTTTAAAATAAGTTATAATTTTTAACATCTTGTGCATATAAAATTTTCTTTAACACCCCAATGAACCATTTGACACACTGAGTTAAAATTAATTTCCTAATATATGTTGAGCTTAGAAGAGCTTTCAGAGATATAAACACGTGCAATAAAAGAGACAGTGACTCCATCACATTTCACTGGAAAAATTCTTATAAATTATTCTGCAGAGAACATGGTCAATGGAATGAAATTTGACAAAAATTCTATAAAAAAGAGTAATGAAAATTAGCAATTATTTAAGTATATCAGAGGTATCTTGTGCTGACTCTAGAGGCCAGAGTTCTGACCTCAATTTAATATGCTCATTGATAAACAGGAAAAGATTTGAGAATGTTATTAAAGCACACATATGATATTAAATGAAAGGATCTGAGGTAACTTTTCAAGATCAAGATTTGCTCCAAAAGTTCCAGGATAAGTGTGAATAAGGAGAATAAATGATGTTGATATACAGCTTAACCTTTGCAAACTGCTTGTTTGAATATATTTCTGCTGTGGGTTACTGCTGCAACCACCCTCTCTGTTAACAACTTACCATACTTTGTACTTTCCCTTTCCAATTTTTCTTTCTCTAGATGTTTTTATGAATCTTCATTGACTAGTTCCTGAATGGACAGACTCTAGAGGTGCTTTTCAAAATATGCAGTTTACTTTTTCTAAAATTTGGCATTAATTTACAGCATAATAATCTCAAGAACTGTTTATACACATGCAGATAATATTGGAGTCTATCTTACTCCCTGTGTTCAGTGAGCAATAGACATGCATTAGAATAAATACATGAATCATCTTGAGAAAATTCCAGACACACCTAAAGGATACGAGTTTATTGTTCAAAAGTAGGAGGAAGGACAAATTAGCTGCAGGTTTGACAAGGTACTAAAAATATCCCCCCAATCTGCTCGTGTTCTTTTTGTACAAGCAGAAGTTAGGAATTAGAGCAATGTGAAAATGATCAATTCTGTATTTTTCAACTTTCAATTTCAAACTTCTTAATTTGATCACTACAAGATTCTGATTTTTTGAAGACAAATTTTTGTTTGGATGCTTCTCTAAGTAACATAAAAAACCCCAAACCAATCAGTGTTGTAGAACACCCAAAATGAGGGAGTGATTCATCGAGACAACCATAAACACATACATCTGACTGTTTCATCTATTGTGCTTCTGTAATTAATGGTAAAATACAGGCCTCTCTGAGGCTTTACTCATCTTGTTCTAAAGTAGGTGTTTAATATAAGCCAGAAAAATTATGGATTCCTAAAGTTTCCAATTTTCTATTTTTTAGACAGAAACATTTCATTCCATAAATATGAAAGGATAATATTTTGATATTTTTACAGTATTTCATTCATGTTCTTTTAGTCAAATGAAGTTTCATTGGCATAAATGCATTTGTCTAAATATTTGGCACATGTTCGGGGAAAATGATTTTGATGCAAACTTTTCAATCCTCTCTGGTTATTTCTCACAAGTGTAATGTTTTAAGGCAGAGTCATGTTCTTTGTAATTGCCCACTGCTAAACAACGTTCTTATAGTCTAAATTAGGGCAAAGAAAAACCAGCATTGATGAATAGCATGAAGAGCAATTTGTAAAGACCTTTTATAGTGCCAGAAATAGATTGCTTCATATGTTTTAGCCATTAGGTTTGTTGCTGCTGGACTCTTATTAACCAATAATCTTAGCAGGATGTTTAAAATGATAACTTCAGTACAGCTGGTTATTTTCCCATTTAATGTCCTTTGCTTTTCACAGTCACTGAAGCTTAAGCATTTATATGCCTGTTGAATCTCTTGATGTTGAACCATTATCTGCTTCTTGGGTGGGAAACTGATGTGGTACAAATAAGCAGAGTAATAAATCATTTCATCACCTTCGTTTAATGCCTTGAAACCCTTTCACTCCTTTTTTTCCCTCCAACCAGAGACAGTGATCAGGTTCAAGAAAAATGAGAAAAGCACAGTCAGAGCTCTCTGCAGGCTTCCTAGGTCCTTGCACTGGAATGTTAACGATCAGATTTTCCTTTTTTTCAGTGCTCAAGTCCTAATACACTGTTCTAAAGGACAGCGAATGCTCAAATTCGCTGTTGTATTATTGACAACAGAAACAAAAGGTTTACAGATACATCACACAGTCCACATATTTAAATAAGGAAGGTTGATAAATTCATAAAATTCTTGAAAGAATGCTGCTAACGAATAAATTTGTTTTTTGTCACTCTGTGTGCTTAACGAAGTTTTATGGTCCAAACCCCAAAAACTGGAGACCTTATTGCTCTCTACAACTCCCTGAAAGGAGGTTTTAGCAGGGTGGGTGTCAGCCTCTTCTTCTAGGCAACAAGTGACAGGACAAGAGGAAATGGCCTCATGCTGCACCAGGGGAAGTTCAGGCTGGACACTGGGAGCAATTTCTTCATGAAAAGGCATGGTAAACATTGGAAGGGACTGCCCAGGGAGGAGGTGGTGGAGTCACTGTTCCTGGAAGTGTTCAAGAAACGACTGAGTGTGGCACTGAGTGCAATTGTTTAGATGACAAGGTGGGGATCAGTCAGAGGTTGGACTCGAGGATCTTAGAGGTCCAACCCAAATGATTCTGTGATTTTGCGATTCTGAGAAGATAAAAATAGATACTGTAAAAAAAATCCAAAAAACTCAAAAAAACCCTACCCTTCAAACAAACAGCAATACTCCAGAACCAACAAACAAAATCAGCCCAAAAAACAGTGAAGGAATTAATCTTCCCCAAATATAGTTATCTAAAATATGATGTTCTGGTATGAGCTATTTGACTAAACTCTCTACAGACAGTAGAGAGTTTTGGAAGCAGGTCTAACCTTTGCGGGAATAACTTCCTATTGCACTTATTTATTTCTTTGGATCAAAGGGGACATCAAGATGGTTAGGTCAGGTTAGACAATGAATTTGAAAATCAATATACAAATACCATTCAAAACAATAATTATTTTAGATTGCAGCATAAATAAATCTGAGAGTGGATTCCCTGTGTACTTCCTCAGGAGACAAAGCAAAATATATCTATTGAAAAGTATTCCTGAAATCGCTGGTCATGTTGAAGGATGAAAAATATGTCAAGATCTGTATTTTATTAGCTCTGTGTATTCTCTCTCTTATGGTCTGGCTGTTCACAGCTCCTGGATAGTGTAGATGGCAGTAATTGAACCACATGCAGACATAGTTGATGAGGACGTGCTCCCTGGCAAATAGAAAGGAAAAGGCACTTTCAGGGTTGCGATTCATTTAATTCTAAAGCAGACTTCTAAAATAATGTGGATTAGTTATCCCTATTTGTCTAGACTTGACTACAAATTCAACAGCAGGTAGCTAGTACAAGCACAAAGATTTACAGTAGAAACATTTTAAGTTAGCTAATGTTATTCCTCTCTTGTGACATGTTATTTCAGATTAATGGTTTATTTACGATCTACTAAAGATTTGATTATGTCTTGTCTAGGTGTATCTAAAACAGATTTAACCTGGTTGTGTGAAATACTAATAGGGTATTTCCTAGTGTGTTTCCATGGCAGAGCTGACCTCAGCAGAGAGCTATTTTCACATCTTCAAAAGCTGGCTTTGAATCCGAGGTCTGCTAGGCTGTCAATGCTGGTTACCTAAAAGTTAGTCTCAGGAGTTTTGATCTTGTCTTAGGCTGCATGCACACATAAAGCATTACAGTTTAACAGTGCTTTGGGCAACATTCATTTCAGCAATTCTTTTTACTGTGAACTTTCTAATAACCAACCACTTTTAATCTCCTCCATCCAGGTTATTTGGCTTGAGGAGAGCCTAAGGCGTAGCAGGGTTAGCT
>VWZT01003582.1:23849-88354 GCA_013397055.1 Pachycephala philippinensis | reverse complement strand
TTTTTTTTTTTTTTAGTTTTCCTGGTGCATTCTTTAGGAACAGAAGTAAAAAATACTTTGTGAATTTGAGACTTCATGCAGCAAGTATTTATGCTGAGCTTCAAGGCTGAAAAAAAATTCTATTTCCACGGATTTTGAACAATTACAACTCCTGAACCATTTACCCGATTTTCTTCTGAACACCAAAAAAAAAAAAAGTATTTTCATAAGAAGTTGAATTAAGAGAGTAATTTTATGTATTTGAATAAATAGTCTGAAATGATGTGGTGGTTTTAGCAGTTTAGGAAAACTTCTGTGACCAGCACACAGCCCATAGTTGATAGACAGGCTGCTAGGCCAATTAAACAAGATGGTAACACCTCTGTGATGTACATATTTAAGAACGAAGAGCCCTCGAGATGTCCTTTTTTCCTGCTTCCCCGCCAATGGGTGGCAAGGCGGGTGCCCCCGGGCCTTGTCCGGGAGCGGGCTGCAGGGGCTCCCCGGCGTGGCGGTGGCTGAGGCCGGGCTGCCGGGAGAAAGCCACCCGGAGCCATGAGCAGCCGTGTGGCCAGAGAACACCCCCAGCTGAGGCTGGGGCCGTGCAGCCGAGATGCATCTGAGGCTGCTGAGGCCCATGGGGGGCTGGCGGGACTTTCCATGGAACCGGCGCGTCTCACACCGATTCGGAGAAAAACACCACACAGCCAGCAGAGACACGGCGAGTCTCTACCGATGCAGAGCCCAGACAAGATCAGCTTCTCAGCTGCAACTTAACAGACACAAACTTTCTTCCAAGTCAGAGAGAAAAGGAAAGTAAAGTCACGTGAGGAAGTAGAGCATGGCGACACTGAGGTCAGTGGGGAAAGGGAAAAAGAGGAGCTGATCCCAGCGCCAGAGCTGAAATTCTCCTTGCAACCTGTAGTGAGGACTATAATACAGCAATTTGTTTGTCCCTATAATTCATGAGATGAGGTACATGGGGGAATGCAGAAATCCATGTGCAGCTCGTGAAAAAAACCAAAAGTGCTCAACGCCAGAGCCCATAGATGTTGTGAAAGGCTTTTAGAGATTGAAGAAGAGAGCCTTTGTTTTCAGCTGGAATAGCTCATCCTTAAAAGATTAAAACCCCATGATATCAGTTGTGGGAAGACTGCAAGATTCATGGGAGGGATACTTTTCACTGCAGCAGATTCGGGCGGACTGCTGTTTGTGAAGTTTGCAGAAACCAGGCTGGAGAAGTTCGCAGAGAGCTATCTTCCGTGGGAGGAATCCCACGGCACAGCAGAAGAAACTCTTTTCCTTAAACATAAAGACTCTTAAGAAATGAAACACTGACCAAAGCCCCACGTTTGTTTCCCTTGCATGGGCTGGTGGAAAGAGGGAGGTAGTGGAAGAGAAAGGTATTCTGGAAGTTTGCTTTGCTTTCTCATTATTCTTTTTACTTTTAATTCTGTTAGCAATAAATTTTCTTTGTTCTGTTTAAGTTTGAGCCTGTTTTACCTTGAAGTTTTTTCCATTTTCCTCAATAATCCTTATTTCACCTCATAAAAATGAAGTTTTAATTTCCCCTTGTCTGCTCAGCTATAGCAGAGGCAAGTAAATAAATAGTTTTTGTGGTGCTTGGCGCCTAACCAGCGTCAAACCACGACAAATGGAATCTTAAATTTAACTTTATGTATAACATATTAAAAATCCTTACTCCTTTACAGTATGGCAATACATTTGTAAGCCTCAAAATATTTATTTCTGGAAGAAATAAAACCTACCACATTGCTTAAAACATCACTGTACCCAACTAAAAGTAAAAAAATCCAAAAAAGATCAGAAAAAAATCGAAAGAAATGATCTTGCCTTGCAGTGTGGTAGGGTTTCCGTGGGTACTGTCTTCAGGTGCTCTTGTATCTTTTCTGAGATGGAGAAAGAGAGTGGAGAGTGCCACAGGAATGTGGCTTATTTCCTGTGCTGTACAAGGAACACAACTTGCTCTCTTCACTAATGGATGAAAAGCTTCACTGAACTTTTTCAGTTACATCATGTGCAGCTTAAATGGATATTGTGATATTGCTCATGTCCAAACCTTCTAGTGTACCACTACTTGAAATCAGGGACAGACTGTTCAGTGAAATGGTGCTAAAGGTGTAAGTCCATAAATTGGCTACAGGCATGCTTATAAAACCCCTAAAACTATTTTAGATTTTCAGAGACAAATCCTGCTCAAGTGTGTTAAGTTTCCAAGTGCAAACAGAAGTCACATCTCTGTTCATCTGAGAACACACAGTCATACCTGATAATGTTTATCTCTTGCCTTGCACCAAATCTCAGCAATGAAATACAGAGCTAATGTGGGAGCATTAGGGTTATAGTAAATATGTTAGTAGTGAAGCTGTTGGCAGCAAGGTATGTGGAATAATAAAAACTTCCTAGGTTGGTTACTCCAGTAGTGCAAGTATGCATGCCTTACAAATAGAGAAGCAGCAGCACTACTGAGCATTATTGCTCACCTTTTGTGTCCCTATCCCTTCATGCACCCATCTGTCTTCATGAAAGACAGGAAGGAAGGGTCTGCAACTCTAAGTAAGTGTACAGTTTTTATCAGCAAATGACAGTGGTCTGATACATATTATAGACACCTATTCTGTCCATAGAGCCCTGAACCTCTCTTTGTGAAATTAAATGACTATTTTGAATTATCACATTTAATGTCTGGCTATCTGTATTTAAGGTCTTGGCTGCATAGTGAAAAAAAATGCATACAAGTGGAAGCAATAAAATGAAACCCCAGGAATTATCATAAGGATCAAATCCCAAATCCATCTAGTTCAGAATATTTATTTTGCCAGTGACAATAGCCATTATCAGATCACACAGAAAGGCATAAGCCTCTGGCTCTAGAGACTAGAGATTTGTTTAAACCACAGAGCACAAGATTTATTATTAATTTTTTTTTTAACGTAAGTTCTTCATGTCTGCTGTCTGTTGATCTCACTTTTTGACAAATGCTGCACTTTCATCCAATGTGGCCTGAAAATCTTTTTTTTTAGTAATGAATTTAATATACTCACAATTTAAAGGAAATCGGTTTAGAAACTGAATTTATAAATCATCTGGTCAAACCATCTAAAATTGGACTTGTTCAAAAGTGGAGTATTATTACTCCTATAAGATTGTACCTTATTTTCATTCTTCAATGGAGAAAGATTTCAAATGAATGAAATCGAAGTCCGCTACTCGGGTTTTTTTTTTTTCTAGGTCTACTAATATTGTTGTATCACATATGTTTCAATACTAATAAAACTTTATTGCTTTGCATCTTGAATATGATGAATTTTGGTTTAGCTTTTTATCTGGCAGCTAAAGAAAATTATCTTCTTACTTTTCCCAGGGAGATGAGGGTGGGGGGGGCTAAAGTTACATTTGTATGTTTTACTTGTTCTAGGGTGCTAGAGTCTTGTCTTCTTTTGTAAAGTTACAACTTGTTGTTTTGCTGATATAATTAGTTCAAACATGTTTATAAAATTAAACAGACCAGCACATACATTTGTGGTGTAAGCCTCTCAGCAGAGAATATTTAGGTATGATGTATTAGCATTTCAAAATACAGACAGCTGGCATATGATTGTATTGTGTGTTGGGTTTTTAATAAAGAGAATAATTTGATAATACAAATGCACCCTTTTCTAGATTCACTGGCTACAGTCAAAGAGAAAAAAGATATTTACAGTTATGTGGATAAACTTAAACTTTGGCAATGATAAATTTTTAGATTACTTTTTAATCAAAGGCCAGTTTAAGTTTGATCTAGTTAAATATGATTTGGTTCCTGTAGTCTGAAATGTTATTCTTACACTAAACAATATCTTTTATCTGAAACAGGTTTTCTATTAAATAAAATGCTAAAAAGTGCTCTGATTAGCAAAATTCAGCTAAAAATTCATCAGATCATGAAAGCTCAGTTTAAAATCTTTGTGCCAAGTCAAAATAAAAGAAACAGGGAGTACTAATTTTGTTATTTGCTCTTCCAATGAATTTTTTATTTCTTCTTTAAAAATGAAAAGAAACACCCAACCCCACTTAAAATTTATTTTCATAATTCATCAGGAAAATAAAATAGCCAATTAGACATTTTTCCTTGCAAGTGTTTTCATTTAAAAAATAATAATACATTTCTCTTTAAGAATAATTACTCTAGTGGGAATAGTCTGGTCTGTTACTGATCCTGCAGTTTGCAGCTCTTTTTGCTGGACTGAAAACAGTGGCAGAAGTATTCTTCAGCTGCTAGATTTGCAGAGGAACTGCTAGGAATGTAGGATTTTCTTCACCAACAACCTTAGAGGAAAGCAGTCTCAGAGTACTCACGTGGATTCTACCCTGTGCAAAATCAATTTCTGTATTTTCTTTCCTATCTTGAAAAGGTAATGTATTTTCCCACCCCACAAAAACTGGTATTTTCAAAAAGGACACTTTTTTGGTAGGATAGAGAATGCCCAATGAAAAAATCTGAGGCATTCTATTTCAGCTCTTCTCTTCACCATTTATAATTCCTCTAGTCTTTTTAGCTCATCTTCTGGGTTTCACTGTAATTCCTTCATGTAAAACCATCATAGGTGGTGAACCCCAGGAAATTTATTTTCCGGTTATTTCCTGACAAACTACCAAACTATGAATTAGCCACTTATGTGTTAAACCACAAACCATGAAACTGCGTATTGGTGACCTGAATTCTCTGTTCTACGGCCAGGTGATTGATTGGAGGCAAAAAGTATGAAAGTCTAGCATTAAGGGAGGTAGTGAAAAGCTCAGCTGCATGAATAGCTGAGTTGGCCATGAGGCTGTTTTGAGGATGTTCCGGAAAAAGTTATTTCTACAGCTGTGGGAGATGAAACATGAATTGCTTTTATGAGCATCAGACCAGTCATCTTTGTAAAGGTTACTTTTCCCACTTCTCCTACCTTGCTCAGACAGGATCCCTTGAGATCCTCAGAGAATTTTCTATCTTTTTAGTGTCCTAGTATTTTTATTCAGAAAAAGTCTTAAAATCAGAAGCATCAAATGATGTGTGTAGCTTCAATTTTACTTATAAATGGTATTCAGTTTGCAGGAGTTATTTTTATCAGTAACAAAACAGTTTTGAAAAGCTAAACTAGAAATGAGAAATAGAAATAACTGCATTGGGCACTGAGAAATTAATAAAATTCTAGGGTTTTTTTTAATAGAAGTATTGTATTTAGGTATAGAATCATTACAATGAATGCAAAACTTTAGTATATGAAAAGAATGAGGAGTGATTAATATGGCTATGACCACAATTACCAGATAGGAAATTTTACAGGAATTTAAATGGACACTCTTCTTAGATGTAGTAATATTGGAAGTAGATAACTTCATAATCTAACAGAACTGATAAAGGAGCTGACATTATGATATTGCCATGGAAAAGGCAGAGTGTGCTGGCTGATAGATGTGAAAACTGCCAAGTCTGCAGCACAAACCAGAGGGAAATTAGCTTAGTTCAAGGGGAGGTTGCATAGAATTCAATGGATAATGAATTTTTGTCTGGAGCCTCGGTTTTCTCTGCTTGTGACTTCATTAAACGACTTCCTCCAAAGTTGCTGAAAGTTGCTGACTCCATCTGGCTTCACAGGTATTAATTAAGCCCTAACAAATCAGATGGCAGTTTGCCCTGTTGTGTTCGGCTGCAATAGGGAGGAAAGAAGTCAATGCTCTCCTACATTGCAGTGAATACATTGCTGATTCATAGTCAATATGCTTTTGTATTTCACAATTTATTTAGGTTCCTGCCAGTGCAGCTCCCACTCCTACATGATGTAGCCATCTAAGATCTCTTACACAACCATTGTGTGCCCATCTCTTTATCACTCACTGTTCTATCCATAACCAACAGTATAGAAAAATGAGTTATTATCTATTTGTGTTTCCTTGCAGACACTTTAATGATCAATGCCCTCTGTTCCACCTGATGGATAGTGGAGTGAGAGAGAGAAAGGGCACAAACGTATTAATACAGAACTAGAGGCTATTTCTTCTTTCAACCTTCTGCCACATCCTAATCAGGCCTCTCACACATGAGTTGTTCAGAGCATTTCTAACCTTAGTTGATTGTGTCCACAAATCATTTTACTCCCATCTATATCACCCTTTTCTCTATGTATATGTCCCTTTCTGTAGTTCTTATAGTTTTTTGTCCTCTCTTATCCCTTCTCTCGGCAGCATTTTGCCGCAAATATCAAGAATGAGTGAGACACATTTTACCTCAGAGCCAGCAGAAACCAGAGCGCAGTACCAGAAGCCATATTTTTTTTTGTGTACCTTTTTCCCTTCATTGGTAGTCAAAACTCCTCCTTATTCAATGTTGTCTGTTAGTTCATTAATATTGCATTTTTTCCCTCTCATCAGTCACTAATGGAGATGTCAAACAAGGCTTGGGACTGATCCCCAGAGATTCTTCAATACGCACTAGCCTCCCAGCACATGCACTACAGTTGGCTATTTTCCTGCAGCCTTTATTAAGGTTTATAGTCCACAGGACTGCAGCCTTTGTGGAAAAAAAACCTTTACAACTTCATGTCATAATGAGTCATGTTGAAGCTCACACACAATTTAGCATTTTTTGAAAACAATTCATTGAACGCTAAAATATTGCAAGATATATTTTTGTTTTCAGAGAAATCTATCTAATGTGCTGCAGTAGAACACCGACTTGTTTATAATTTTTTATCTATATTTTTTGGTATTATAGTTTCTTCTCACAATCAGCCAGATTTCCCTACATTTGTTTATTGTTTTTCTTTCTCCTCTCCTCCAGCTCCTGGGAGCACAGACAGAAAATGCAGCACCACAGCAATGCTTATTCAAAGTAGCTCTGAGATTTTAAGTGAAGCAGGAATAATTATGACCAATGTTAATAATTTGTAAAAAGTCTAGAAATTCCCAGTTTACATCTGGAGACATTCACATTTTTTGAAGCTTAGCCCTAAGACATGAGGTTAAACTTCAAGTAAAGAAGTATAAGAGACTAAATTTAATTCTAGCAGATTTCAGTGCTTTTTATTTGTGCTCAGTACTATTCTCCTTCAGACTCATAAATGAAAGAATGTCATTTTGGAATAAGAACTTCACCCTTGTATCATTACAAACATTAAATAGCATAAATGAATGTAGCATGTTATATATTTTAAATTTATGCTTTATATATTAATTTCCTCCTTTTTATTATTATCTCAAAAACAGCGTTGTAAATCACTCTTCACTTGATCCAAAAAGTAGGTTTGTTATTGTGCTGATCGTGGCTGTAATAAAGTTAATTTTCTTCATATCAGCTAGTATGGGGCTGTGGTTTGGATTTGTGGTCAAAACAGTGTTGATAACATGGGGATATTTTCATGGTATCTGAGCTGTGCTTACACAGAGTCAAGGCCTTTGCTGCTGCTCACCCAGCCCCACCAGCAGGGAGCCTGGGAGTGCACACAGAGTTGGGAGGCGACACAGACAGGACACCAGACCCCAGCGGACCCAAAGGATATTCCAGACCATATGGCATATAAAGGTGGGGGAAGGAGAAGGCTGGAGGGATGTTGAGAGTGATGGCATTTGTCTTCCCAAGTAACCATTGCACATGATGGGACCCTGCTTTCCTGGAGATGGCTGAACAGCTGTCTGCCCATGGGGTGTGGCGAATGAATTCCTTGTTTTGTGTGTGTGGCTTTTGCTTTACCTATTAAAATGTCTTTATCTCAACCCATGAGTTTTCACAACTTTCCCTCCTAATTCTCTCCCCAGCCCCACTGGGGGAGAGTGACCAAGTGGCTGGGTGGCATTTAATTTCTGGCTGGGGTTAAACCCCGACAGTTATTTTTTCTGTTCTTATGCGTTTATGAAGTTTATGTATTATTAATTACATGGAATGTGGAAAAGAGGGCAAGCCACTTGGGAGGAATACAAGAATGTTGTCAGGGATGTAATGTGGAAGGCTATTTGGAATTAAATGTGTCAGGCAATGTCAAGGACAACAGAAAGGGCTTCTTCACGTACAATAGCAGCAAAAGGAAGATGGGAAAATAATGGCCTGCTGCTGAATGAGGTGGGTGCCCTGATGACGGAGGATACAGAGAAGGTGCAGTAACTGAATGCCTTCTTTCCTTCACTGTCTGCTGCAAGGTCAGCTGTCAGGAATCCAAGACCTTGGAGACAAGAGGGTCTGGAGAAAGGAAGACTTTCCCTTTGTCGAGGAGGATTGGGTTCGAGATCATGTGTGCAAACTTGACACCTACAAATCCATGGCTGCTGACAGGATACACCCACAAGTGCTGAGGAATATGGCAAATGTTATTGCTAAACCACATTCCATCATCTTTGAAAGGTCATGGAGTGTGGGGGATTTGCCTGAGGATTGGAGGAAAGCTAATGTCACTTCAGTCTTCAAAAAGGGAGAGAAAGAGGACCTAGGAAAATATAGAGCCTTCAGCCCCACCACAATCCCCGGAAAGGTGATAGAACAACTCATCGTGGATGTCATCTTTAAGCATGTGGGGAAAAAGAAGGTTGTCAGGAGTATTCAACGTGGATCCACCAAAGGGAAATCATGTATGACGAATCTGACAGCCTTCTATGATGGCGTGACAGTCTACATAGATGAAGGGAGAACAGTGGACATTGTCTACCTGGACTTCTGCAAGACTTCTGACAGTCTCCCATAACATCTTTATAGGCAAGCTCAGGGAGGGAGGATTGGATAAGTGGACAGTGAGGTGGATTGATAACTGGCTGAATGGCACAGCTCAGAGGGTTGTGATCAATTGTTCAGAGTCCAGTTGGAATCCTGTAGCCAGTGATGTTCCCCAGGGCCAGTACTGGGTCCAGTCTTACTTAACTTATTCATCAATGACCTGGATGAAGTGGACAACCAGCAAGTTTGCTGATGATACAAAACAGGGAGGAGTGGCTGCTAGACCAAAAGGCTGTGCTTCCACTCAGACAGACCTGCACAGGCTGGAGACTTGCGTGGAGAGGTACCCAGTGAATTTCAAGGAATGCAAATGCAGGGTCCTGCAGCTGGGAAAGAAAAACCTCATGTACCAGTACAGGTTGACCTGCTGGAAAGCAGCTCTGTGGACCAGGGAATCCTGGTGGAAAACAAGTTAACCATGATCCAGCTGCATGCCGTGGTGGCCAAGAAGGCCAGTGATGTCCTGGGGGTCATTAGGACGACTGTGGCCAACAGGTCGAGGGAGGTGATCCTGCTACTTGACTCTTCCCAAATAAGGCCATATCTGGCATACTGTATCCAGTTCTGGGCTCCCCAGTTCAAAAAAGACAAGGAACTACTGGAGAGGGTCCAGTGAAGGGTTATGAAGAGGAGTAGGGCACTGGAGAACCTTTTATGAGGAAAGGCTGAGTGAGCTGGGCTCGCTCAGGCTGGAGAAGAGAAAACTGAGTGCGGACCTCAACAGTGCTTGCAAATATCTTCAGAGCAGGTGTCAAGACAATGGAGCCAGGCTCTTTTTGGTGTTGACCAGTGAATGAACAAGGGGTGGTGGGAACAAACTGAAACTCAGGAGAGTCCATCTGAATATGAGGAAAAACTTCTTTACTTTGAGGATGACAGAGCACTGGAACAGGCCGCCCAGAGTGGTTCTGGAGTCTGCTTCTGTGGAAATACTCAAAACCTGCCTGGATATGATCCCATTCAACCTGCTCTAGGTGAACCTGTTTTAGAGGGTAGTTGGACTAGATGATCTCCAGAGGTTCCTTGCAGCCCCAACCATTCTCTGATTCAGTGATTCTCTGTATTTCTTTTACCTTTTTTTTACATTGCTTCCTGAATATTGAATAATGGTGTATATATGTATATAAAATTTTACTTTCCAAGTTATTTTCCATTTTGACCAAGTGGTTGCATTGAAATGCTTTTATCCCCACAGAGATGTAAAGAAGTATATGGAAATAAGATAAGAAATGACTCAGAAACTTCCTGAGTCTAACAACCTTCACAGAAAAAATTTGGATTAGAACATCCAGGCCTAACGTAAAAACTGAGAGCTATATAGGCCAACCCTGTCCACAGGGGAGGTTTTAAGATGGTTAGCACAAGATTTGGAATACATGCAACAAAGAAGTTAGAATATGGGTATGGGGAAAATTCATTCATTCATTGAAAAAAAATGAAGTTCATTGAAAAATGATTTTTCCATTGTAAAAATACAGGGGGTTTCCTTCCAGGTGACCATGAAACACAGTCTTGGATGGTGGAATAAAGTCAACACCCTTTAACTTTATTCACAGACTGAAAAAACCCAAACTATTTCAAAAATGTTAACAGCTGTAAAAGCACTAGTTTGGCTGGGATAGACTGAGTTTCCCATAGTCATCACAGGGTGCACAACGTGCCCTGGTCCTACTACACTGCGTGCCAGCAAGGAGCAGCTGCCCCAAACATAGACAGTATTTTCCATCTTTCTCCATGTCCCATTGCCCGGATGGCCTTGATGCCAGCAGCAGCTGGCTTCAGCTTTTCCCTGCTGTGATTTTCACTTAGCTGTTCAGGGATGAGGTTGGAATTGGCTGCTGTAGAAACTGAGAAAGACATTCATTAGGGAGCACAGGAAGCAGCAGCTGAGTGGCTTCTGGAAAGGAGCCTGCATGAGGCTGACATGCCATTCCCTGGAGGCCAGAAGCAGCTGTGGAGTGGAAGAAAGGGAAGGACATTCCTCAGATTTCATCTTACTCAGAGGAGTATAGGCATTTCTGAATGCTGGTGACTGTGTGAAAATTCAGGGCACATCTGTCAGTTGCTACCATTCCTTTATGCAATAGTGTCCGTACTGAACTTTGTTCCAAGAGACAGGAAAGTAAACAGGGATTTCATACAGCTTAAAGACTGCAACATTCAAAAATGGTGGTGCAGGAAGAGAAAGCCTTGGCAACAACTTGTGACACTGTGTCCAATATGAAATAAAGTCTCCCAGGGAGTTCTCAATTTCCCAGTGGGAGCAACCCAGCTGGGGAACAGGAAAGGTTCCTGGGACCTGCTGCTCAGACATCTGGAGCTTTTGTGACCAAAAGCTTATTAGTTTTGCAACAATTGTGGATATGATCCTCCCTCTTGCTATTGTGAAACATTAAAATAACAACTTTTATCACTGATACCTCTTCTTCTAGAGAAGGAAATATGAATGGTGACCAACGGTGGCTAGCAAGCATATAAAGGGATGAGGAAGAGGAGTGGAAATCAGAGTATATATGTACATAGAAAGTGTTTAGTCTTACCACTTTTAATAATATAAGGTCACATACTTCATGCATGTTGTTGCTGAATTCTAACACAATTGAGGGAGTAGGTAGAGGCTGCATTTCTAGGGTGGAAGTGTGGACAAAAGAAAGAAACTTTGTGAATGGGAAGAGGTAAGATAGAAGATGAAAAATAATAAAGAATAGCTGCACTTTGGAAACTGCCCTTTTGGACTGAATATTTCCAATTTTCTTGATGGCACAAATATGTTATTTTGACATTTACTGGCCAAATTTGAAATGAGAGGGGTGGAAATGAAAGAAATGTTTGGTTTTCCCTCACCCTTCATGACACAAGACAAGCAGCCCACTTAAATAACAGAATATCCCTGGTATGTGTCTTAATTCAGTTCAGAGGGGAGAAGAAAACATGGCCCAAATAGAAGTGCAAACTCCTACTTACACACTTTGTTGTCATGTATGTTTCATCTTTCATCAGCTGCTTTTCTAGTAATCCCACTGAATCCAAATTCTATGATGTGCTTGGAATGGCATGAGCAAATTTACCTTTCTTCTCTCTGTCAGTCCCTCAAGAAGGTAGCACAAGGCCATTCATTTGTACTGTTACCATAACTTATAACCTAATGATCATCCCAATTTTTCATAAAATTCCTGAAGTAGGGACTCGGCTTATACACGTTGCTGACTGAAGTTTTATTTCACTTATTCTGTATAAAGATCTAAATCTCTATATATTCTCACTTTATGTAAAATAAGGTCCAAGACTTAACAATGGAGTATGATTGAATCAATTTTTGAAGCAGAAAGAAATTATTAAATATTTTCTAGTATCAAGGGAAACTTTTCTTGTTTTCCACTATTGCAATGATTAGTTTAAACGTCCAAAAATTAATTTTGGTGTATTTTAAAAACACCATGATAATAATTTATGTTGTGCTAAAATAAGGAACTTTTAAAGAAGAACTCTAAATGCAGTGGAATATGTAAAAGGTCGAAAGTGGAATGAATATAAATTCAGTTAGGGGCAACCAAAAGTCAGTAAGATGCTGTGGTTTGTTGTGTGGTATTCCACCTGGAGACTGATCTTTATTCTGCAAGACTTTTATGTGATAGCTTTGTTTTATAAAAACACAAAAGAAGAAATATTTTGAAACTAAAAGTGCCACGATGTTCTAGCAGATTTTATTGATCTCTGAGTGCAACAATAATTTATTCAAGACCTTTTGTCTTATTAACAGACATTAATCTTTCTATCAGGTAGGCATAGAAAATCTGAAATAATGTATTTGTAACCCAGATGCCCTGCATTTGCCCACAGACACACACAAAAAATATCCATATTATAATATTATAAAATAATTTATATCTTTGTTTCCTTTGTGACTGGATTTATTTTAGGAATATACTCATATATTCAACTTTTGTCCAGGTATGGAGAAACCAAACGGTCTAAACAGTAAAAGTGTTAAAAACAGTAAAGTGTTAAAAGTTTAGTGTACACAATAAGCTAATTTTTTTTTTAATGAATTAACATTTATGAGGGAATTTATTTTACTTTCCTAAGCACAAGAATCAAAGATAATACAGATTCTTCAGGTTTGATTTCATTTAATGATTGTAAGAACAGAAAACTTCACAACTTCTCAAGTAAGTCCATTTGCCTTAGAGTAGTACTTTTCAAGTACCTCTCAGCACCTCTTCATCCTCTTATTGGTTCTTCACTTATCAGTGTTCACTATTTTATGTCACCTATCTAGAATTTGTCCTCAGAAAACCTTATTTGAATTAATAACTTAGAGGACACCACAGACAGAAACTACTTGTTCTGAAATGTGACAGCAATAGTGAGGAATCTTACATCTTTTTCATCCTATTCAGTGTGATTCTGCCCAGTGTCAGGGGCAAGAACAGCTCCTGGCTTCTAGGACTGGAGATACATCCATTAACCCTCACTGTAAGACACAGAAGAGTGACGTTTACAACTCTAGAAAACAGTTATCACTAATACCAGAAGGAAATACTCATCCATACTTTATAAAACACAGATTTTATGGTATTTATTACTTTTTGAAAGTCTTGGTGAAGACTGAGATATTGTGGTTGAAAAAAACCCCTATGCATACTGAAAAAACCCACTCTTAAACTCCTGTGGCCTTAACACCTTGTAAGCATATTTAAAGGCATGCTGGCCACAGGGAAAAATGTGCTAGAATAAAGGGTTTGTCTGACAATGGACATCAAATCACAGAAATGCTGAGGTCAGCAGGGACCTCTGGAGATTCTCTGCTTCAATCCTCTGTTAAAAGCAAGGTCAGGTAGATCAGGTTGCTCAAGACCATATCCAGATGTGTTTTGAATAGTTTCAAAGATTCAGACTCCCAAGACTCTCTGGGCAGACTCTGAGGTAGATTGGAAGGATTACCTCCTTTGACCTGATGGCAACACTTTTTCCAGTGCACCTGAGAAAATTGCTGGCCCTCTTTGCCTCAACAGCACAATTCATAGCATCATAGAAGCAATCATAGAATCATTAGATTATAGAATCATAAAATCATACGATCATATAACAGTTTGGGTTGAAAGGGACCTTAAAGATCACGTAGGTCCAACATCCCTGTATGACCATCCAAGTAATTAATGAATATGTTATTGAAGAGCGGTCCCAGTATGGACCCCTGGTTACACAACTGGTGACTGACCTCCACCCAGACTTTGTGCCACCAATCACAGCTCTCTAAGCCTGGCTATTCAATCAGCTTTCAGTCAATTGCACTTTTCACTTACCTAATCTTTACACCAGTTTGTTCATGAGGATGTTATAAAAGACAGTGTTGAAAGACTCAGTAAAAGCAAATTAAACATGCACTGCTCATACAGTGACCTGCTCATATATCTAAACTACTCTGGGTTGTTTTTTTTTTTACATTTGTGTTTGGATATCAGCTCTGTGATTTTTTTAGGCATGCCCTAGCAGCATAGTTCACAGCTAAATTTTCAGAAGTTTCCTTCTAGTTATCTGGCTTAATATAAGTCTCATTTGTGCTTACTACAAGTAAAATAAAACCCTTTTTTTTTTCTAGATGGCACCTGGGAGAATATAATCCTGGTTCAACTGTCAAAATGCTGTACAGCTGCACTAGGAATTTATTTGGCTCGCTAGTCTATTTTATTTCTGTATGACATTTAACAATGCTGTCTTACACACTAAACAATGACTTCTGTTAACTGCTTTTCATACTAGCATTCTCTAATGTCTTTAGTCATTTGGGACATTTACAGCTTCAAGGTTTGGAAAGACACTCACCTCTACAACCCTCTGCAGTCTACTCAGTTCCCTCACTTTGGTTCTGGTCACAGTTCCCAGCCAGATGAAGTTTAATGTGGAAAATAAAGTTCCCCTCATCTTCAAGATTTATATTTACTTTCTAGTTAAAATGTAAGAACATCCTGGGAATACAGGAGCAATAATTCCTTTGATCAACTCCATTTTTTACCTAAACAAAACAGAAATTATAATATTAAATACATCAAGTTGTGCATGAAAAAATGGTGCAGGTTTAGTACTTATGTGGTACATTATAATTAAATATCCTTTAAAATATTCTCACTGGAATATACAAGGAACCACTGGTTTTATTTTGGGTGTTTTATTTTTACTGTTTATACCTGTAACAAAATCACAGTTCTTATTCACTTTCAACAGTGACACTGCTGTCAAAATCCAACTCCGTTTCAAAAGGACAAGACTTGCTTATATTTTTAATAGCTCCCTGTGCTTTACCTGCCATCTCATAAATGACAAGAGCAGACTCAAAACCAAATAAAAAAAATCTAAAGCTTTTCATTTTCAACACCATTTTTTAAATCTCCCTGTCCATCTCACTGAGGTGATGGTATAAGAGGGAAGCTTGTAGCATTCATTGTATTAAAACCATGTCAGCTTCAAGCTCTGTTCTTTTATATGCTAGCTAAATATATTCTAAACTGCTTGTATCTTTCTGCCATGCTTGCACATTTTTAATGCCTCTTTAACTGCTTGATTTATCTCCAAACCTGCAGATTGCCTTTATAAGAATTCCCATTGACTGAAGTGATACTTATTCACGTGAGCAGAGCTGATAACCTGCAGGTCTCACCATCACACAGAGCTCTGCTGATTATGATGCTACAGATTTTGTTTTCTTTCAGTAGGCAAAATAGGTTTAGAAACACATTTTCCTTTCATCCCTCAAAGGAACTCATAGCAGAGTGGCTGAGATTCAAAAACTGGCTTTTCAGATGACAGTACATCATTCTGAATGGTTCCTACTTCACCTGACATATCTAGAAAGCCTTTGCCACAGCAAGAGATATTTTCAGCCCAGAGAGACTCAGGCATCAAGGTCTTGTCTTTTATGTCTAACACATAGTGCAACATTCCCTATCTACCTTGATGGGTTCCTGAACTACCCCGCAAAAGCATTTATGAAAAAATAAACTAGTGTTGTGTGACTTACATGAGCTTTTTAGTAATAAAACCAGACAATTCCACTGAAGATTAAAATATATGCAAACAAACAATCTTGATTCAAATCGGAATCTACTCCCTCATAAACATAATTCATTCTCAACAGGATTAAGGGGCAGGGGGGAGAAGAGGAAACACACTTTAGTCATCTCCTACGATATCAGTGTCATGATATTGTGTTTCCTGAGTGAATGGAGCTCAAAAAAGAAACTATGGTCCCCCACCCTGAACAAATGCATGCCTGCCTCCTGTTTTCACTTCCTCTTCTATGCACAAACACACGAGATTTCTGACTTAGACAGCTAAACCTGTATTAGATGGCTCAGATAATTAGCAGAGTAAAGGGAAAACAAGCTAAGTTCTTGAACAGCAAGTCACAGTATTTCTCCTACATCTGAAATAAACCTAAATGCTGGTTTTCATTGAGTTCTTTTACTATGCCTAGGAAATGCAGAATAAGAACAAATAAGGTTCTTTTTGCCCAGAGAAATTGGCATTAAGAATGTGTTTAAAATTTATATATACCTTAAATACAGCAGTATATGAAAATATATTTATAAACTCTTTAATTTTCACCGGTGGGGTTTTTAAAGGTTTCATACAACTCTTTTACAACAATGAACATCCCAGCTTTTCTTAAAAGAAAGAAGAAAAATGGAAAAAACCCCAAACGAATCAACCACCATTCATCTGTCCTTTTTGTCTAGGAAGAAGCAGTAATATCTGCAATCTGAGCTTATGCCTGAAATGAGGATTTGATGAACTGCAAGAAAGCTGAGCTGAATCAGAGCCAGCTGCTCATTTCTGACCCTGCTCACCAATCCCATGGCTCAAACAAGCCAGCAAAGGCCCCATGTTACCCAGTAGCTTCACCTTTTAAGGGGAACTCCTCTGTGACAAATACATGTAATATGCGCAGAGGTAAAAGAAAGCACCTGAAGGATAAGTCCATGGGAGGCCAATTAATTCTTTTGAAAACCATAGCACTGCCTGTTCTTTTCTACTTCACTATTTGTTTTTGCCTCTATCCCTCTCATCAGTGCTTTTGACCAATGTTTTCACTGCAGGGGTATAGGCAGTGACAATACTGTTTGCTTAAAAACTACTTCCCAAGTGCACAGGGCATTACAGAGTTACTGTAAAATAAAGTTACTAATTCTTCCTCTACTTTAAAAACTCTGTCAGAATAGTTTGTAGGAAATACATCCATGCTGCAACTGAGGAGTACTCTGACATATACAGAGTTCTTAAAAAGTTTAGCTATTTTTCAACCTTTAAAATAAAACATTTTATGTTGTAAAATGAAAGTTGTCTCCTCTCTGATATGGAAAAATTCATATTCCTTTATATCTTTTATGAAGAGCAGTAGTCTTATTACCTAGTTTTGGGGCACCTCAAACTTATTTGAATGAATGCTCCTCTAAAGATTCTGTTTGAATCACTCATTGGAGTACTTTGAAGTGTACAAACTGTATTTTGATGATCTCATTGAACAAATTATAAAGCAATACACTGGCAAAGTAGCCTATAAAATGTATTTCATTGTTGTTTACTGTGGTCATGGCTTTTATGTGTAACAGGAGATGCAATGGTAAAGGAGAAATGCCCTCCTAAAAAGGTAGCTTCAATCTTTAGAGATTATTATTTTTAATTGTATTGTCGTATCCTATTTTTTTTTCTTCTCAAATCCCCTTATAAAATTTTGGGAATGAAGGATGTGGTAGACTTGAATGTTTGCAAAGTCTTTTTCTGGAATATATGTCTGTGTTTGCAGGTATATAAACTTTTCAAAATTATGTGATGAGATATGTTATATGTTATGATTAGGCATAGAACTTCCTTTAGATAGATTTTCCTTCCTTTGGAAAATATCTCCATTGGTTATACTTGAATGCTAACTTTAATGCTAGCAATATTATAATCAAGGAAGTATACAATATAGTAGGAAAATAATAGATTTTTACCAAAATTGCTAAGAAGACTGTGTCAGTCTTCACTTGGCGTACTGATGGACTATCCCCTTGCATAAAATTAAGAAGTCTCAACTCACAACAAGTTCAGCTGACTAATAAAATTCATGAGTCTTCAGAAATTATGCACCAGACAAACATGACTGCTTGAGAATATAGGTTTCCTTCATGGTAACCGTAAAAATTAAACTGCCTCCTTGTTCCTAACTAGTGCAATAAGATGCATCAAATTAGGGTTTCTAAATGCAGGCAACTGTAATTTGTGATATTGTTTACAGGCATAGCTGCTATTGCAGTTAATTTAATGTTCTACTTTGTGTAGCCATTAGAACGTGTAAATAGAGCATGATGACCACAGCAATATCTTTCATGTTAAGTGATTAGATTCAGGCCTAATTAATGTCCAGATTAAAATTTTACATCACCCCTATTTTTTTTAAGCTAATTGGATACTAATGTAAAACCAGTTTTATTTATGAGTATTTAAAAAATCTAGAAATGCCTGGCTTATGCTTTGTGCTGTGTGTTTGAGGGCTTTGATTTTATTCCTGTTACTAATGCATTTGGTGTAGACACTGGTTATAAAACCCTTGAAATACATTGCTTACCACATTTTGTGAAGGTTGTGAAAGCAAAAAGCTGCTGGTTAGTTTGGTAAGCATTCAAATGTTCTTCTGCTAAAATATCTTCCTTTTGCAAATCATTGGGGAATGTGTGTAGACTTCTTGATTTTATTTGCTTGTTAAGTCAACTGGTAAAAAGAATAAAATGGAGATTTTATATAAAAATCTGTTTCTTTTCCACTTAAAGAAAAAATAACCTTCTTTGGCCTTTTGATTAGGGGTAAAATCAGTATATCTTAGTTCAGTGATAATTCCCTAGTCATGGGATGTGGATCTGATCCTTTTGAAATAATGGAAGGAGAACCATTTTTGAATAGCAACTTAAATATCTTTCCTGTCTCAATTTTTAGTGCATTCCATGAAAAATACGGTAATTAGAAAACCCCAAAATATTATTTCTTGTTTTTTTAACAGTTAAACTGTTTCATTATATCAAACAGTAAAAGCTGTCTGATGTAGGGAACCTAATATATCCAATCTCTACCCAGCAGGAGTTTAATTTATTATTTATTTTGTTTAAATAAAAAAGAAAGATATAATGTAGTTAGCAACATATTGAGAGATATCATGAAGTAGCATTGGAATGCTATAGAAAAAATACGTAAGTAAATACACATACAAAGACAAAAAGCCATGACTGTATTTGTAATTTTAAGTTTAAATTTACTAAAAATTTTGTAATTCCCAAAGATATTTTACTATGAAATTTTATGTTATCAACAGTATTGTTTTCCCTTCAACGTTCCTCCCCAAAAGAGCTGTGTATCCCCACAAATGTCTGATTAAACTGTGAAAGTGTCATAACTAATTTTACATTTAATGGAAACTTCTGAGGAAAATTTTTACTTGGGTTAAAGCATCACACTTTTGAGCTAGATAAATGTAATATCAACTATTTTCCTTCAATGGAAAAGTAAAATATGAGATGTAGTCAAAGGGAACACATTTTTGTCAGTATCATTTTCATTAGCGCACTGGAATTGAGTTCAGGCAGGTCAGCCTGAATATAGTCAAAAATTATGGAGGAGGTAATTATAACTCTATGAATAGCTAGGTAGTACGAATAGATACAAAAAGAGGTAGCCACATAAAACTTTTAAATAGAGTTAAAAAGTTTATTCTCTACAATGAGGACCAAATTTTCATAAATAAATTTGACTTCAGGTTTTTTAGATTAATATTAGAAATATTAGGAATCTAAGACATTTAAAATTAATTAACTGTTTGGTTTCCTTCAACAGTTAAACCTGACCCCTCTTAAAAAAAAAAAAAAAAAAAGTAACTTTTCAAATGGCTCTTCCATGTCTGTTTTCAGAAGAGAGGTGTCACTCTTGAAACTCAAGCATTTCCCTCCCTGGCCATGATGATGACTAGGTCAGATGCAGACAACCAGTTGTTAAACATCTAAGTAAAGAAGTGCATTGTCCTTTTTCTTCAAGTCTTGTCAGCTGCAACAATTTATCCAGATGCTAGCAAGCTTAAGTCCTGGAAACTTGTATCTGGTCTGTACAGATCTGTGTGGAAAAGGTGTTTGAAAGTAATAACTGGAGTATGGTGAACAGCTGCACAAAGAAAAATTGCATGTGTACATCTCATTCATTATTTACAAGGCTCATAGATTTCTTTAATGTAGTGAACTGACCCCTGACCTGCATTCATTTATGCCTTTTAAAAAACATCAGTATATCGATAATAAATAAATCAACTAATTCAATTGCAAATTGTGTGAGTTCTCCACTCTCTAGGTCTAATCCAAAACTCAGGCAGCAATCACATCAAGTGGCAGTTCCTTGTTCACCATAGAATAAATGAAAAGTTGTTCCCATTACATCAAATTTTGTCTGTTATGATTCAAGTCATTATTTAGTTCCACCTTTTTGTGGAACAGCTTCCCTCATCCCTTCAGATAGGTGAAAACATTTACTTTATTAATTTCAATGCAAACTAATTGGTTTTCATTTTTTTTATCTTCACCAAAAATAATATACAATTTTAAATAGTCAAGTCACACGATCCAAAACCTAAACTATTTCTATATCAAACAGATAAGATGTGATGATTCAGCCTTTCAAAACTAATTTAAGAACAAAACTGAAATGTAAAATTGACAAAAATAAATATTTCTTTACAAATTATTTGGGGTTCGAAAAATTGACAGTTTCAGAGAAAAAAAAAACAAAACTGGAAACCTGACGTTTTAAGTCCCCTTTGCTTTACATACTGGTGTGTGCACTGAGTCTATATGTCTGTAAAGAGGAAGCTTACTTTCTAGCTCATGTTAGCACAGTGATGCTAAATTAGTGGGCAGCAAATTCTTCACTTTGCTTATCTTCCTCTTATGTAGAAACCCATGATACTCAGGATACTTTTATTTGTGAGCTCCCAGATAATTATTTTGATGCCATAGAAGTTTTGTGGTTTTTACATATCCTAGGTTTATTTTAATTATCTTAATCTTATTCTTCTTTTTCTTTTTAAACCACAATATACGTTTATCTCTGTCTCTTCTGGTATTTAGAATGAAGTAAATATTCATCATTCCACATCAAGGTGTCAGTCAAATACAGAAAAGTCTTGAAGCTATATTGGCACCTTCAACATTTCAACATTGACTCTGATTTACTTAAAAATTCAGTCCTAAGTAATCAATACATTCACCAAAGCAGATGGATTCTTACAGAAGAAAAAATAATTATTTCTCATGAATAAGCGTTTTCTGAACAAAGATGTGCTGGTGAAACATTTCTTGTGTTATACAGCTGCTAAGGCGTAAATGTCTCTTCTTTTGAGAGAGATAAAAGATGAATAGTCTTCATCAGTATAAAAAACATTTCAAAAAGCTACATGTGAAAGCAAACAGAAAGTGGATAAAATTGTGTGTAAAAAGACAAAGGTAAAGCATAAAAGCATAATAAAGTAAAGCATAATGTATGAGTAGAAAAAGCAATAGCAATGTCATTTGTAATTAAAAATGAAATGAATAGTAAAACAAAAATGTTGAAGAAAATATAATGAATAAAAGAATCCAAGCCTGCAATGCAGTTCATGCTCTGTAAATACATTTGCACAATGAGAAACATGTCTCTTTTCACTTCTTTTCTGGTTTATTATTATTTTTAAATAAGACATAGATGTAAGAAGAATTTTTTTTCCATGAGGGTGGTGAGGCACTGTAACAGGTTGCCCAGAGAAGTTCTGGATTTCCTGGAAGTGCTCGAGGCCAGGCTGTATGGGGCTTTAAGCAACCTCGTCTAGAGAAAGATGTCCCTGCTCATGGCAGAATGGTTGGAACTGGATCATGCTGAAGATCCCTGTCAATCCAAACCAATCTATGATTCTATGAGACATGCAGTGACTTTGAAGACATGGCAGTATGTCTGCTTATTGAAGTCTTCAGTCACTGTTTTTTCCTGCCATAAAAAGCAGGCTAACTCCCTGTGACATCATCTACCTGCATTTCGTAAACATGAGATGTTTACAGGGAGTGCAGTTGTAGCACTCAATGTCTGCATTTCCTCCTGTTAACAGGAGCTTACTTTTACTCAAATTATAAAGAAAAAAGGTACACATTAACATAGATAGAAACAGGGAGTTTTGTTTTTCCTCTAAGGCATATGGAGGATGTCAAATGTTGAATATTGTATATTGCCGCTGACTACCTGGTTCCTGAAAAATGCAGATCACATGGACGACAATGTTTTTTAAATTTCTTATATTGACAATACATGGTCCCAATCTTGTAGATGTAGAGTTAAGTGATGCAAAAAACATTGTGGTAAACAACAGTCTTGTTCACAAACCTTCCATATATAGTACCATAAGGACTGCTTATTATGTTACTACATTTGAAATAAGTTAAAGAAAAATATCATATGCAAAAATTGTGTGCACTCAGCAAAAAAAGGATGGAGCAGAGTGTTTAAGTGTGAACAGAAGACAACAAAGACATCCAATTTATAAAGCTAACCAAAGTCCTCATAGCCTATATTGAGTGTCTGTGTTACTTTTCTTTGTGCTTTAAATATTTTTCAACCTATTGCAGGTTTAAGATCTGTCAACTTTGTATTTCAGTATAGCTGTCAAAATCCATATCTTTAAATATACTAATGAGTACTTATGGAAAAATGAAGGGGGTCAACACATATCATCTTTAACTTAATTTGTTACAGCAAAAGCTCTTTAAAATCATCTCTGTGATTGAAAACATGAACCTTCATTTCTGCATAAAGAGAAGCAATGATGTTGTCATGGTTATTATAGTCCAATTTAAGAAGCAGTACCCTTGAAATATTTTGACTTACTGAAGCTTTAATGAGATCAAAAACTACTGTATCTAGGTCTTGATTATACTCACAGCATTTTTCTTGGATATGCAGACACGAAGAAGAATCACACCAATTGTACTGTGCTATGCTTAGAATGAAATCACACTCCTTCTGTGTGAGGCATTTTCTGCACATTCATCAGTTCAGCAATTTAGAATCTGTCTAACAGTTATCTTCCTAGATGTAGTTGAGAGCAAACTATGAGAATGATTGTCCCAAGAAGAATGATTTTCATTTCGTTTTGACAGATGGATGGGTTTTTCTGCAGATGCTGAACATTTGTAGATGTCAGAAGTAGGCTTGTCAAAGCATTGTTTCAGCAAACCTTTTGGAATTTTTTTCTCTTCACAGAAACAAGAACTACTGCATATGTCTTCAAAGTGTCTCTGTAAAGCTGCAACGTGACTCAATATCCCCCACACCCCCATAATTAGGATAAATTAAGATTTTTGTGAGTTTAGATAGCAAATTTTAAATACAAAGTCAGATGCAAATACAAAGCCACATTTTATACTAAGGTTGATAATATAGACACTATTGTGGTCAAGAAGGTAGTCTCATGGGAGACTGTATATTCTGATATACAAAGAACATGTCCATGACTTGACCATTGTTTTGTCTATGTAATTTCCTGTTTTGTTGCTAGCTTGTATTAAGGATTAATAATCAGGTAATTCACAAAAAAATAATATAAAAGTTTCTATTTACATTCCTCTTTCCTATAGCATATTAATGCTGAGAATTTTTCTGCTACCTTTTCCAACATCTGCTTGTATTATAATCCACAATTTAACAAGCTTGTTTGAAGGAACCATCTTTGATATTTTATCCAGGATTTCCTATTTTAAGTTCTCTGCATATACCACTATGGGCAACTACATAACATGGTGACAATGGTTTTATAACAAGCTAATGCTAAACTTGAATAAAGGTTATGAGTCATTTGTTGATATTTCCGAGCAAGCATTGACATTTGAACTGCAAAACCCGAGCCATACAGATGCTTTTCTGTCATTGCAGTGAAAATTGTGTCTATCACCAGCTTTCTTCAGGCTGAATATTCTTGGAAGAAATGTTCCCCCTAATGTAGTTACATAGAAAAAATATTTTGCAAATTTTTTTCACTAAATATCTTGTTCATCTACCTACCATCACAGTCAGAAGGTACTGTTGTTCCACAAAACTGTATCTAATGAAGTATTTAACTACTGATTTTCATTCAACATTTTCCATTAACACATCATTTATCATCTAGCAAATCAATTATGTAGTGAGTTACGTTTAATGCTGGTATACCCCCTTCCTCAAGTCAGATGAGCAGTGCTGTCCCTTAAACTAGCTGCTGTGGTATAAATTAATATTATTAGCTGAGAATTCCAACAGACTGAGCATGACCAGACACCATTGACACATTTTACTGTGTATCTAGAAGAAGACTGGTCTTGCAGGGTGGCATGCCTTATTAGCTTTCCTAGAGACACTGCTGACTGCAGAAGGTCATCCTTCAGCAAACAAGGATGCCAGGAACGGTGATATTCACTTGTGTTTATTAAAAAAAAGTCAAACTTTAATAATTAGGGTTATTAAATAAAAAGGAGAATGATTTAAATTTCTGGATAGTTTATTTCTGTGAAGTTAAAAAATATTCCAGGTAAGTGGGACAGATTTTCTAACTGTGTCTGTGGAAAATAATTAAACATGTTTAAAGAAAGTCACAATTAAAGCTTAGCAAGAATTTTAAATTAATGCATTTTAGATATTTTCAGAAAAGTGATCTTAAGCCCTTGAGGAAACTGCTGTTAGCACCTTTCTCTTTTCAACTCAGTCTGCACTAAACATGATTTGTCACAGTAAGGACTTCAACCATAAAGAGATTCCTTTTAAAAATATAAAACCTCGAAGGAACTTCCTGGGTTTTTTAGAAGGGAGGGTGACTTGAAGGCAAGAAAGGTTTTATACATTTGTTTTCAAGTTAAGATTGTTTTGTTTTTACTTATAAATTTCATCTTGAGTTCTGATTCATTCACTGACACTACTTTCCTGTGTCTGAAGTCCGGAAGTGGTAAAACTGTTTATTGCAGATTGTAACAACCTGTATGTCAGAGAGGTGGAAGGAATTTGAGACCAAATTTTCCCTTGAAATCTACTCAAAATAAAAAATAATGTATTATTCAAATATTTCTTGATAATTAAACAAAAGACTCTGACGGCTCTTGGAGAGCATTAAAATTTCAAACCTACTTGCAAGAAAAGCACAGAATGGGCATGGCATTACAGTTTATTATACACTTCCAGAAGAAAAGAAATAAAAGAAAAAAAAGGCACGCCTTTTAACACTCAGGGCCAGCCGGTTGATTTAATTTCTACCAAAACACTTTAAATAGTTTCTTGGTGGGTGAAGTGTGTATCAGTTATATCAATCAATTGAAATATTGATTAATAAATGAAAAAGATAGTATTATTTGGGTGGAAATGTAACCACCACTTTCAACACCCTCATGAAATCTGACTTGCACCAAGGACTTTGTATGCAAGTGATATATTGAAAATCTAAAAATGCAGAAATTAAAAATATCTCATCAATAAATCATTTAAAATTTCATATACTATTCAAAAGCTTTTGTCAAGTATGCAGCTAATCACTAAATCAGTAAAACAGATGTATGGAAAAATATTATGTCTATGCCTGCTGCCTTTTATTAGTCAGAATGATTCTTAAAACAAAATCTTTCATGGAAAGTGTTCAGGTAGAATGATCATTGGAAGAGATTTTCTCACATCATGAAATCTTATTATTCAAATAAGTCCTATCATATTATTTCCTGATCACATTTTAAACTCAGTGACACAGATACTGAGTTACTCTGCTCACTT
Source organism: Pachycephala philippinensis (assembly GCA_013397055.1). Classification (NCBI taxonomy): domain Eukaryota; kingdom Metazoa; phylum Chordata; class Aves; order Passeriformes; genus Pachycephala; species Pachycephala philippinensis. The sequence continues at coordinate 62,808 of VWZT01003582.1, read as the reverse complement.
TGTTTGCAGGTGTGCAATGTAAGACAACAAAGATGTTGGGTGTTTTGAAGGTGTTTCTCTGTAGAAATAAGGGAGAAATTCAAATCTATGATGCCATATCATTTTATAATGCCATATCATTATAAAAGTAAAACAAAAATTATAAAGATGGTTCACTGTATCTAAATAGAATGAACCAATGGGTAATTCTTGAAATTTGACAGTGTGATCTCTAAGGTGTTAGCTGTTACTCCTTGTAAAACCACTATATAGTCACTAATATCTATAGGAATGCTTTGTATATTAACGTTCAGTTCTAGAAGATGAGAAAACTAATACTGATATTTTCTGACAGCAATACATGAGCTGGAGCTTATTGTTGAAAGGGACCAAGGCAGCAGTCTCTAGGTGACCCTGTTTGGGCAAAGGGCCATCTTCGTATGAGTCATCTAACCTCAACCGTTCTGCCATACGTGAACAGTTTTAATTTACAGACCAGGGTGAATTCGGTAGTGCAACTGTCTGCCTTCTTCATTTTCCTTTCTTCTTCTAGCTCACTTGAGAACTATTCAGGAGCCATCACCCACTGCCCCTTCCTCATTTTTGGGCTGCCTATTGCCAGGCCTTTGTGCACAAGGCACTGATTTTTCATCACAGGAACTGATAAATTCGGGGTGAAAACCCACCTGTAAGGCCTCAAGAACAAATGTATCTGAACTGGGTGAACAACAGTGGGTTGCGGCCCAGCAAGTTTTCCTTCAGAAAATCTTTACCTCCTCTCTCCCAGAGCTTGCTCCCATCTGTCCAGTTGCAAGAACCCATGGGTTCTGCACAGGGGTTGTCTGGAGCAGCCCCTGTCTCGTTCTGTCTGGTCCAGCAAGGGCGGGGGAATGGTGGACAACGAGCTGAACACAAGCCAGCACAAGCCACCCTTTAGCAAAGCAGTCCAAGGATATGCTGGGCTGCATAAGGAAGGGTCTTGGCAGTAAGGCTTGAAAGATTGCTTGGACCTGAATCTGCCAAGGGATGCCACAGGCAGCAACGGCTTCTCTAAAAATCTGTGTGGCAAAGACCAGGGAAAATATGAGCCCATTGCTGAATAGGGCAGGAGGTATGTTGCCTTGGCTTCAGTGATAAGGCAGAGGTGAAAACTCACCTGCAAGGCCCTGGGAAGATACCAAAACATTTTGTACGATAGGCTTTCCCTCTTTGGGGCATCTACTTTCCTGGCTGGGTGGCTGACAGTAAATGGCTTCTTGGAACACAGTGACATCACGGAGTGTGACTGTGACATCTCCCCAGCATTGCTGCTTTTCAGCAGCCACAGGCTCTGTCCCCTGGAACTCTGTCCAGGACTCCTGCAGGTACACACGCTAGGTGAGCAGGCTCCAGAAGACTGAGCTCTTGATCTTTAAGCTTTGGCTTGGTAGAGAGCAGCAGCTCCAGGCACTGAGCAAAGGCAGCCTCTTCCAGTCTCCTCTCCCGTCTGCCCAGTTGTGAGACCCTGTGGGTCCTGCACAGGAGCTGTCCCGGGGCTGTGAGTGCCGGGAGGGTGCTGGGGGCTTTCCAGCACTAAAGGCTCTCTGCCTTTCCCTACTGTGCTTTCAGATACCCTGTGCTAAACTGGGTAATGTCTGGGAGGCATTATGGGGTCTTGGGGGGCTTGGACACAGCAGGTCTTTCCCCAGGGCTCACCAGAGCCTGCCCCAGCACTCTCACCCATCTAGCCTGAGCTCTGCAGAGGTGTGGAGGAGACCAGGCCTTCACTTCCTTCTCTCCCTCCCTCCAAAGATCCCAGTGGGACCCTTTCCAACCTAGGGCCACATGGGCTTTCCCTGGTGCACAGCCCGGAGGTTTCCCCAGCACCTCAACATCCAGTGAGGGTGCTTTCCTGTGGGCACTAAGGGCAGAGGGCAGGGGTGCAGGGCTGCCCTTGAGGATAGCTTGCCCACAGGGCACCTGCTGCTGCTGCTGTTGCTGCTGCTGCTGCTTTGAAGTCCAGAAAGTGACTCTTTCAGGATACCCTCACCATCCCTATCCCACAGCTTGCTTGGGCTTTCCTTGCTTTTCCCCTCTGAGGACCAGAGAAGGTCAGACACCCAGGCACTTTGCATGTCTCCCTGGGCAGGAGCAGGTGTGGGGCACTGAGGAAGCCCTGGAGGAGAGACTCTGCTACACGTGGCAGCATGAGCCAGCTGCTGCCAGCTGGGCCATTGGAAAAGGCAGCAGCAGATGGCCTATGCCCCATCTGCCTGGGTGACCTCAAAAATGCCACCTACGTGGAGGTCTGTCGGCATCGCTTCTGCTTCATCTGCATTCGGGAATGGGCCAAACTGACAAAGACCTGCCCACTGTGCAAGCAGCCCTTCAAGCGACTGCTGTGCACTGTGACAGTGGACAACAACCACCAGGAATATGTGGCTGTCTGGTCTGCCCGCCGCCAAAGGAAGGCAGCCAGGATCTGGAGCAGATCCCCACAGCCGCACTACAACCTGCGTCGCAGGCCTACTGACACCCAGGCCTCCCCATGGGGAAGGGGGACTGTGGGGACAGAGTGACTGCAGAGGGACCCAGTAGCTGTGGGGCCCTCTGATGGCACTTCCCAGCAGACTGCTGCAGCCAGCACTTCTCGTGAGGGAACACCACCACAAGGGAGCACCTGGCCAGCCCTGCTGCTACACCTGACAGCAGGTCCAGCAGCAGGGCTGCTGCTGCGCCTGCAACAGTCTGACATCTTTCACCTGCAATAAACAGCCAGACGCTTTCAATTTTGAGATGTGTATCATGATTTCAATCATTCTGCTGCAACAGATGTTTCTCTTCTGCTTTCCCTGCTTCCCCCTTCCAAGCACCAAGGCAGGGGTGTCCAAGGCCTTTGCCCAGCAGCTGCTCTTGCTGGTGCCTCTGTACCCAAATGTTCCTGGCCATTCTTTAGGCCCTACTCTCAGTCCATCTCTGACAGCAGTGGCTGAAACTCCTACCACCCAAGTCTCCATGGCTGTGGCTGGCAGGCAGGAGGGGGCTTCTTATGTTCTTCTGGCTAAATACTCTCTGGGAATGGGAGTTTGGAAGCAGTATTAGAGAGATTGTATTGAAGGGAATCCTGGACAGCCTATTTCCAGCAAGAAGTCAGGGGTAAATCCACATGAAGTAGCTTTGGCTACTTTCTCCACCGTGAGAAGTCACACACAGGTACAGAAGTGCCCTGAACAACAATGTTTAAGAAAGGATCAATCCACAAACTATCCAAACTCATCTTTATCTATGAGCTATTTTCAAGGGATGAAAACATGCCAGCACTGACACAGAAACTAATTTGTAAACCACAAGAAGACACAATGCACAATTCTTGGTTTGCACCTACAAGACTTCCCAAGACATGGACAGTTGCTCAGCATTGGCACTGACCTGGCCAACCCGTTACCAAGTCTGAAGCAAGCTGTTCCTGTGGTTTTTTCTGGTCCAGCAATAGCCCAGCTCCTTCTCTCTGCGAGCCAGGCATGTGCCAAAGCAGCTCTGCAGACGGGATCCTGGGGGACAGCAAGCAGCAAAGGACCATGTCCTCTGTACAGGACAAGCAGGAAAGGACTCTGAGGAGGACTACTGGAGACAACTTGTCAGTGGAAAGGGGCAAGGTTGAGGGCCCGGAGCAGATCTCTGCAGCAGGGCTCCAACTTGCATGTTGAGAAGATGACGTCAGGTTCTCTACAGCAGTGCCTGGTGGTAGAATGAGAGGCAGTGGGCCTCACCTGTCATAAATCATACAAGTTCGTACTAGAGAGGAAGGGCAACCTTCTTCTCTATGGAGACTTTCCAGAGTACAGCAGGGTGCCTAGAGAGGCTGTGCTGTCTGCATCCTTGGGGGTTTTCAAGACCAGCTGGGGTAAAGCCATCAAGTACCACCATCATACCTTCAGGCTGAGCAGGGGGCTTCACTGTGGATCTCCTGGCATCCTTTCCAACCTGAATATTACAATGAGCCTATGATTTTCCTTTTCTCTCTTCATTCTGCTTTCTCCCACATCCAGTTGGAACCAGATGGAGACAGTTAAAAAAATATTTATTTAACTCATAACACAAGTACGCAAAAATAGATGTAGTGGTTCAGATGAACGTATGCATCTAGCCAAGACTTCATTTTCAACCGTGTTCACTATTAATTTTCTAGGGAATAATAAAAATCAACATGATATTTATCCCTCAGATTTTCCAGGTTTCAATTATTGTCTGCTGTGGAGATTTTTTAAACATAATTTGTTACTCAGTAACTCTACGATGGGTCCCTCTGACAAATATTTTTCCAGAATTCCTGCAGACTCTTGTAAAAATTCTGGCAACCATAATATAAGTCATTTGAAGAAAAGCCTTCTTTGGTTTGTTTGAATCTGCCCAAAATTGCATTTTTGGTGGCCTCATTTCTACATCAAAATACATTGCTATAAGCTGATTCCTATTCTTGATCTCCAACCGCTTGTGCCCCATCATAATGCTTGCTAAATATATTTACTCTAGGTGTATTTATTTGAATAAGCAACTAGTGAAGCACTGTATATTTTATTTTCAAGAGCAGCTCAAGGAGCAGGGTTTGTTTAGCCTGGAAAAAAGGAGGCTCTCGGGGGACCTTATCAGTCTTTACAACTGCCTGAAAAGAGGTTGTACTCAGGTGCAGGTTGGCCTCTTCTCCCAGCCAACTGGTGACAGAATTAGAGGACATGACACCAGAGGAGGTTGACATTGGATATAAGGAAGAATTTCTTCATGGATAAGGTTGTTAAGCATTGAAATGGACTTCAAGGGAGGTGGTGGAGTCACTATCCCTGGAGGTGTTCCGAGATATGACTGGACACGGCACTTAGTGCTATGGTCTATTTGACACGGTGGTGATTGATCAGAGTTTGGATTCAGTGACCTTGGAGGTCTTTTCCATCCTAAATGATTCTGTGAGTCTGTGATTTCTACCAATTAGCAACTGATAGAAGTAAGGGAAAAAAAGAAATGTTTTCTATTTACTACATGAAAAGTGTCTTTCTTAGGAATATTGCAAGATAAATATATCATCATATTACTGTCTACTTACTGCAGGGTCTGCCAGAGAGTAACAGGGAAGACATCCTCTTTCCGAAAAAAGTCACATTTTATGATGCATAAATTTGAGATAATCAGACCTGCAAATATGGAGAAATTACACGAAATATATTTTTACTTTTGTCAGCATAAAATGTTGTACTAGAGTGTATGGTTTCAATGGTATTACTGCCACTTCAAACCTCAGTAGTGATTTGGACTTGTTATAAATTGTAGAACCACAGATACAAAAACCTAGATACTTGATGTTATTTCGAAGTTGTGTTAACACATATCTCACTCTCTAAGTTTACTGACTAATGCATGGTTGGAAGTGGATTTGATCAAACATATCATTGAAAAAGCTACATCTCATTTCTCGTATAAGAAATCTCCTAACAAAAAGTAATTTTGCCAAAATCTTTAACAAGCAAGTGCTAAAGTCTACAAAAGAAATATCTTATCAGCCCACCACTGGTTTTTACTGTCAGAGCTGAGACTATATAAGCTTATTATCCAGGGAGAATATTTTTTGAAGAGTTGTTTCTAACAATTTTTAAATTTGGGATTATAACCTGAAAAACCCCACAAACAAATAAACTCACCCAAACGAAAATTGTGCTTCTCAGAACAACATTAACCTGGAAATGGGTTGCATTTGATTTTTTTTGTGACTATAGAAAGGAAGAGGAAAATTAATTTTAATTACACTGAAATGTTTGTACTTGAACCCACACATACTACATAAGACAGTAGACTCCCAGTGATACAATCAACATACTGTGATAACATGCTGTGCCTTGGTAAGAATGCTCAAATAACTTCTTTACACATATGATCATGAAGAGTACTGGTATTTTTGTGTACAGGTCTCTCAGTATGCAACAGGTTGACTAACAGTTAAAATGCTATCGGTCATATGAAGGAGGTTGTAGAGACCTTGTTTCTCACCTTTTCATTTTTATTTCCTTTAGAAAACAGAGCAAAAGCTTTAGAGCTGAGAGAGCTTCATAGTTGGAACACACCAGGAAAAAATCAACTTAGACTATACAAATCTGTTAATAGAATCACAGAATAGCCCAGGTTGGAAGGCTTCTGTAAATATCATCTGCTCCAATCTTTTGTGGGAAAGGGAGACTAGAATTTATCTAGCACCCCCTGAGGAGGTTGTTCCAGTGAATGATTGTTCTTATAAAAAGCCTCTCCCAATGCAACTTTTACTCATTGCCTTTGTTTTCTCTGCATGGCTCCTTGTGAAGAGAGACCCTTCTCTTTGTAGCTGTGCTTTGAGTCCTGAAATACTGTGATGACATCCCTCATGAGCCTTCTCAACTGAGATGAGATCTAGGTCCTTCAGTGTTTCCTCATAGGTCAGGTTCTCCAGTTCTTTGATCATCTTTCTGTCTCTCCTTTGGACATTTTCCAGTCTGTCCGCATTTTTCTTAAATTGTGAGAGCCAGAACCAAACACAATACTCCAGATGAGGCCTGACAAGCACTGAGTGGAAAGATAACAACTTTAACTTTGCTAGTAATGCTTCTGTGAATGCAGCCTGGGAGATGGTTTTTTGATCTGATCCATCAATTTAGCCACAAAAAATCCACCAAATAACAATCAAATAATTGTTTTTTTTTTTTCTTTCTCTTATGTTAGAAAACAGATATAGAGTTATCAGTCTTAGTCCAGCTACTTTTCTTAGTATTCTCACTTCTTTTATCCCTTTCATTTATCTGAGACACTCAAATTATAAATAAGGGTTCCATCATTATGCTAAAAGGTCTAGGCAGGTCTTCTGTATTATGATTATTCTTACAATATCAAACCTGGCTGGAACAGCTGTGACTAAAAATAATTTAATAAAAGCCAAAATGTTTCTTAAGAAACATATTGGTTTCAACGAATTTTTCAAAGGAAAGTTTTCTGCAGTCAGGGGCTTCCTGGTCACCTCTAATGAGAAAGAGTGAGGAAAAGAGATGAATTAAAATCCTCAGGTATCATATTGAAAAAAAAATCAATTTTTGACAGAATTGCATTGTCAAAAGAACATTTTTGGCCATTCCAATGTGGAATAGAAATGAAGTTTGAGGTTTTAAAAATTCTTTTTCTGCCAAGCTCTCTACCACATGTGATGACACTTACTGACAACCATGATTTCCAGAACATCCATTCGTGGTTCAGTGAAACCACTCTCTTATGCTGTGGGTTGTCTTGAGACACAAAGAATTAGCTATACTTTGACACCTGTAATGAAACTATAAAATAACTGAAAGGGAGTAGAGGAAATAAACTATGAATTTCATATTAAGGATTATTTATATACTGTCTGGTAGCAAGGAAAATAGCATAATAATCCTCAGTCATTGCTCCATTCTGGGGTTCACTTCAAGCTNCCCCCATTTGTGGGTTTACTTAAAACCCAAAAAAAAAAAAAAAAAAAAAAAAAAAAAAGACAAAGCTTCACAGGCCAAGATTTATGCCCACTGTTACCTAGAAAAGTGATATAATTTAACAATTCTGAGAAAATATTCAGAAGAATACTTCCACTTAATATTATACTAAATGCTTTTGATGTACAGATTCACATGGAGCCTTACAGGTGTAGGGGATTTGATGGCCTGCACCTAAGTAAACTGAGGGAATTGAACAAGGTCCTTGCAAAAGCACTCCACAGTTTTTGAAAGAACAAGTCTCTGCTGACTGAAGAAAGGCAAATGCTTCACCCTCCTTCGTAAAAGGGGCAATCTCACCAGTCTGGGAAATCAGAAATGAGTCTGTTTTATTCAGTCCAGCAGTAAATTGCCTCTGATCAACCTGATTGTCTTCTATGATAAACAGATTGGAAACCTGATTGAAGAGAGAGAAGGGGATATAATTTACCTCATGTAACTGAAGGGAAAGCAGAGAATATAATTTACCCCAACTTTGTTACTCTTTCAACAGTGGTTCCTATAATATTGTTGTATCCAAGTTAGGAAGGCCCATTTGAGGTTTGGATTGATGGGCCAGATGGCTACACAACCCATCTGTTTGGATGACTGGACTCAGAGGGTAGTGGTTAATGAGTTCTACTCTACCCAGAGACCAGTAGCAAGTGGAGTAATGCAGAAATCCACCCCGCGGGACCTGTCTTATCTAACAACATAATTGATGAGGTGACAGAGTGCAGTCTCATCGAGCTTGCAAATGATGCCAACCTGGGGTAACTAGTCCATGTGCTCGAGGGTAGGGCAAAGGGACTGACACAGGCTGGAAGAATGGGCCACAAGGAATCTCGCAAAGTACAAGGGCAAATAAAAAATGCTACACCTGGGAAGGAAGAGCTCCTTGAAGTGACACAAACAGAGGACTGAGGACAGCTCCAGCAGACAGCAAGCAGTGCATGAGCAAGCACTGCTCTAGCACCAAAGAGGGCCAGAAGTCTCCTAAGTTCTATTTACAGGAGTTGAGACAATACATAGAGGGACTGATACTGAGTTTTGGTCAGTCCAGTGCAGGTAATACATTGCTAAACAGGAAGAAGCTCGAAGGTAGAGCAAAATCTGTCTTTTACCTTATAGAGGTTCATAAAGGGCCAAAGTGTAATCTGCACAACATGTCTGGTAGGTCAGCACAAAGGATAGTGCCTCATGCTGTGCTTGACTAACTTATTATCCTATACTCACTGCTTTATAGTGAGAGTGTAAAGCCCCCAAACTGATAAGGGTAAAAATTGTTTCATAAAAATTACATTACTGTAAACGCTAACTTTGTCTGGGAAATGGCACTAATTGGATTAATGACAGAAAAGCTGTGAGAAATCCTTTGTGCTTTATTTCTAGCAGGCAGCTGGGGCTTGATTGATTCTTGTGGCACCACTGCACAGACTCCCCAACACTACCTCATGTAAGCGTGTCAGAGCTCTCCTCCAGCATGGAGTCTGCAGCAGGATCTGCAGGGAGCCAGGCGCTGGCACAGCTGGCACATGCAATCCTGCTGCCAGGCATGGAAGGGAGGAGGGAAGCAAGGAAGGGAGGAGTGGAGGAAGGGAGGAGTGGAGGAAGGGAGGAGTGGATGAAGGGAGGAGTGGAGGAAGGAGGGAAGGAGGGAAGGAAGGAAGGAAGGAAGAATCCTTCTGTACATACTACTCTTAAGGCCTGTCCTTTGAACTAAAATTGTTTTGATGTGACTGTGGGGAGTAAGGAGGAATAGTCCTAAGCAAAATGCATACTTCCAAGGTAGCTCAACTTTGTGCAAGACAATGAGAAATTAAAGAAAAACAAAAACAATCCAAAAACTTATTATAGTGTAATTATGCTAATGCATAACTTCAAAGGCCTGTTTGTAAGTTTATGTAGAATGGTTATAAAGTATGAAAAAATAAATGGGAAGTTAGCTGCATCACTCTCTTTTCTGAGAATATGCTTGTTTCATTATCAACATTTTTCCCTCCAAAGCACATTTTATAGCCAAAGTGTCATTGCATTAGGAATTTTAGCCTCATTTGCATAATGCTAATAGCACAAAGGCAGGTTTGCTTAACTATCCATACAGGAATGGTATTGCTGCAGCTCTGGAAGAAATGGATCCACTTGTTAAAATAAAATAAAAAAAAGTAGCTGATACTAGACTGTCAGCCAGAAACTGATTTTGCTGCTAATGCAAACAGTTTTATTATCTCAACTAAGCAGACATGTGTCATTAATTCAAAAGAAAACATTCCAACAATCCTCTACCTCATGATGCTTTTATTGTGCACTGGGATGGGGGCTATTACTGAAATAATATAACAGGACTTCAGCTGACAGGATACAAAAAATCAAAATTAGAACACATTGTGGCATTTTATTTTTTCCTTCTTAAAGAGAAGATAAAAAATCTTTACTGACCCCCAAATAGAGTTTCAAACACTTGACTCTTAAGATGAAGCAGAAGTACAGCATGCCTGCAATATCCTTATAGCAGTTAGTGGGAATTCAAGGCACAGTGAGAGGCAATGAAGATTTTCTTAATATTATTGTAAAGGGAACTTTTCACCAGGATGAAATGGTTAAAACAATCCTAATTGCACTGATTGACATAAGCTCTACATCTTGTCTGTTAAGGAGAATTTTAATCCTTTGAAGTTGTATAAATTGGATTCTCTTTACACAAACAAAGAAATAAACAAAATAGTCCTTTAACAAATTTGTGAAACAGTTCAACTTGCAAGAAAATACACCAAAAATTTTCTAGATATTTTCTGACTTTATGGTAGTGACATAATCCATATTCTAAAAGAAAAAAGATAAATTTAACCATATTAGGCAGCTTCTTACTTATAAAAAGAATATTTTTTTTAGATCTGCTACATAGTTTTTAGCAACTTTTTAGCAACTTAATATGTGCGAACAAAAATGGGATTGATGTGGACAAGTTAGTATGAAGCTCTATAAAACATAAAAATCTATATTTACTATCAAGAAAACTCTAATCATCCTACAAAGGATGTCGTTCAGATTTTCTTCATTTTCTCCAGCTGGTGTTTGTAGTTTCTAATAACATTTAAAAAAAAAAAAACAAAGCCCCACCATTGGTTCTCAGAAGAAGTATTCTACAGAGAAGAAAATATTTTTACCTGTATGTGTATATTACAAAAGCATATAGAATCATCTTTAGGTGCACAAAAATAAATTTATCCTGTTATTGGTCACAAAAGAAGTCTTTAGCTTTATTAAAAACATTTAATAATTCTGGAAAAATTTTAAAGTTTGCTGAAATATGTAAATTATAAATAGTGTTTACTCTTTTAAATTATGGGATAAATTACAGGTCATGGGTCTAAGCAAGGAAATATATGAAAGGGCTGATATCAAATAACAAACAAGCACTAACTGTGAATGGATCTTTTTGTGGGAGTTCAGAAATATGATATAGGAGATTAGGAAAGAAAAGTTACAAAAGCCAGTAGTCTCCAAAGAATTTCACAAAAGAAGGAAAAATAAAATCTCTTAATATTCTTTTATAGAGGAGAGTGAGTTCTTGATCAAAAAAATAATAAGTTTCTTTCAATCAAAAATTACCAGAGAGTAGAAGGAAGATGGATTCTAATAGCACCATGTGGCCCAAACCTGTCAGAATTAAAGGTATTTGCAGTGGTTAATTATTGAACTATGTTCAGTTGTTTATGTAAGAAAAATATGACCAAATGCATTTCAAGCAGACATTCCCATGGGAACCAGGACCATAATGTACTTGTAAAGTGTCAATTCAGAATGCCTTTTCTTACTAAGCATGTCAAAAACAGTCAGTTATATTTGGTAGCATTGTTTTTCAACTTGCCTGTAATTTAATATATATATATTTTAAATGGCTTAGATAAATTGTTTTTATCAAAAGTTAAATTTTCATTTATTGAGGCAGATTCTGCTCACATCATTCTTGTTAGCCAGCACAAATATTTAATAAAACTTTATATAAGGTCTCTTGTAAATTGAATACAAATAAAATGTACAGAGAACAAAAATAGAAATGTCCAAGTTTCTACAATGAAGTAAAGAGGAAAAATGTCCTGATTTTAAAGTTATTTTAGATCTTGAGAAATACAAAAATGTCCTGTTTCCCTACTAAATTTGGGCATACAAATTGAGACAAGTAGGAACAGAAATAAGATGTGATCTAGCCATCTAAATACTTCTCTTCATGGTGCAAAACAGATCAATGCATCAGTGTCAAGATTTTCATGGAAAGAAAAGAATGCTTCAGAACTGAAGCCCAAAATGTTTGGCTCATTGGAAGCTCGAGCTGGATATTGGCAAAAAGTGATCCTGTCATATTGAGATATGATTGATTGCTCAAAATCATATGGGACTCATATTTTAAAGTATTAATCTACTTTTCTTTCAAAAGTGAACCAAAGATCACTGTTTTCTTTAAAATAAGCTTTACTTTAAATATGTTTTTCTGAATATATGTATATTTAGACCACTGCTCCACAGCATAGGCAACCAGGGGATTCCATAGTTTGCTGACCTCACTAATGACACTGGGCTGTAGAATTTAGTTCTAGCAGAGAGAAATTATGTTCAGTTTATAGCCTTTAATCCTACAAGACAATTCTGAAGTGTTGTATTGATTTATTAATGGTCCATAATTAACACATAATCAAAAAACTATGTACTTATGAGAAAAATGAAAAATATCAAGCAAACTATTAGACACTTGCAATGTCCACTCAGACTTGCAAATCTCGTAACACCCTTTGCTAACCAATCTCAAGTGGCTGGCTTACACACGTAGGTGCACCTGCCCACAGACAGGTTTGCATGTAGCCGACAGCACCCACCTGCCTCGCCCACCCCTTTCCCTCCTCAGGGTCCCCAAGGTTTCTCTGCATTGTGTTGCTGCAGTGGGCCAGCTGGGACCACAGATAAACCCTTTTACTTTCAATAGCTATTTAACAGTTACTAGATCTACCTCCGGCTCTGAGGACTGTTACGTATTTTCTATTAATCTCTGCCAGACCGGAACAAAGACAATTACTCCAACAGATTGTTTTGAGACTACAAGCAGTTATAATGAGTCTCTAAGCATGCGAGTTTAGCTTGGACACTTCTGTAAAATAAAAGCACATGGTTTCAAGGACCTTAACACAGAGAATGGATTTCAGTCTGAGTTCCCAACACCCTCACTAACAGCTTTATGATTTGAGCTATTTAGAAAGAAAAGCAGAGACCCTTTCACTTATACTGTGAAAGAAAATGGGAATATCTTACTGAATTCTGTTCAGAGCACAGTGCTTGAAGAATGCCTGCATAAATTAATTCTCTTGAGCATGCACAGGAGCAGGGCCTAGTGACTATGTGACTGAACTTCCAAGAGCTACAATGCCAATGGAACTTTGTTCATTGAGAATTAGATGGTATTATGAGTACTTTAGCAATGCAATGAAATTCTGCTTAAAATTAGTTTTACAACAGATATTAGGAGTCTTCTTTTTTGTTTTCTGTTTCACAAATGTGGTCTTCTTCCTCTCAGTTGTTTAGGAAACCTTCTTGAAAATACCATGTGTTTAGAAAATCGAAATAATTTTGATTTCTGTAAATACAGTAGAAATGTAGCCCTATACTTTTGAGAGATAATATAGTTATTTCAGAGAAATAAAAAGACATAAATAAAATAATATAATAAAATAAACTGTTTTGGTTTTTTTATTTGTTTTCATTAAGTAAAACTCATCTCCTGAGGCTGTTGTTTCAATATATTGTATTTAGGAGTGCAATAGCTATCTATTTGCATTGCCTTGATTATTATAACTGAGATTGGCAGTAATATTCTTAAAAGATATTTATCCATAGTTGAGAGCTAAATAACTGTGCAGTTCAAAGAGTTATAACGTACACTTTCATTTCTGTTTAGATCAAAGATCAGATATTTGCTAAGTGATTTTTGTTTGGTTAGGAAATGAGACACCAAGCAATAAGAACTGGGGTAAAATCAGCATATTCACAAAGATGCCAGAGACATTTTGCAGGAGCTGGATGTGTACAAACAGCATTAGGGAAGACTCAGGAATAAACAGTTATTATAAGTTTGCCTTCTGACAACAAGCAAGCCTGTCTCCTTTCCTGAAGGTGTTTTCTTAGCTCCGGCCATATTTCCACATGTAGCCCAAACCCACTCACGTTTCATTTTCAAATTGTAAACCTGCCTAGCTTTGCATGAATTTGCTGTGTTCACATTCACATATTCAAACTGTGCAAGATTAATCCATTTAAGCTGTAATAGCTTGTTTTTTTAAAAAAACACAGACAAGTAAAACAATATGCAGGTTAAAACATTTTTTTAATGCAATTGCAAAATTTGCTTGATAGGTAACCTACAGTAAAAGATCATAATGGTGTCTTGGAATGAAAATGAAACAGAAAATTTTTTTTCCCGTGACCTGTTTTACTGTGGGGTAAGTGTACACAGCTCCTATAGACTGGCTGATGTGTTGTGAGGTCCTACACTTGATCGCAATGTATTTTATGTGCCCATTTCTTTAATGACATTTGGAAAATAGTCAGTGTAAGTCAGGCTGTATCTGCCAAAAATGAAGAGAATAGGCTGCTTCTGAGTGAGAACTTTCTTGTTAATTATGGAACTGTTGCCTTTGAGACTTTCTGACATAGTTGTTGGCACAAGAAATGGAGTTAAAACTGAGCCAGGGAAAGAGAAATATGGCACTGCCAGTGGCACATCGCTTCCTCAATATGTGGCTCATTCACCAAGAAAAGGATTCCTAGATAATATATATTTTTTTTTTTTGCTACTCTTAACTGATTTTAACTTTCTACTCTAACAGTAACTCATTTTTTTCTTGACCTCATTCTCACTCATTAAAGTTAGCTGTGAAGATCTTTTAAACAGTTCTGCAATGCCAAATAACACTTACAGTCTGTTGCTTGTAGATGTCCAGAAAAACACCAGATGGTTGATTGTGGTCATTCCAGTTGGGTATTGTATCACACCTGAACTCTTTTACTACAGAGATGCCTTAAGATCTTTTTTACTCACTACTGTTTTATTGAATAAACAGACGTTTCATTTCCGATAACCCCAGATAAAAATCCAAGAAACTCAAATAAATCAAGTCATCAGTAGAAGTTTCTGGCTCTAACTGCAAAATATCTGACCTTTAACCCAGTCAATTTGTTTTATCTCAATTAAGTGTAAATATTTAAAAGCTTCCTGTTACCTTGAAACATCATTTATGTTGACAAGAGAACCCTCAGATATTAACTCAGTCTTTTCCTCTTTCATAACTTTGTTAAATACAATTTCTATAATCAAAACAATTAAAAAACTATCTAAGAAATTATTAGAAACATTCACTTCAAAGAAGAAAATCTGGAATCAGATTCCAACACTAAAAGCAATATACTTAAATCCTATATATACACATTTTCCACTTGCAATAATCCACTATAATCCTTTTACTTAAAGAACACTTCTTCCCTACAATTTTGGGGATGTATAATGTAAAAAGAAGTTTCAAGCCAGGTGGATTAGAAAGATAAACCCATCTTGAAGTCCCACCGATTTTCAAATTCTTTTCCTAGAACTAAGTCTCCTGTCTTGACTCAGGTGTATTACCAATTGCAAAAACAGATTGCACCTATGGCTCCAGCAATAACTGTCAGTGACTAATTACAGGTGAAGATGGAGTAGAGGTGAAGGATGGCATGTTTTATGCTACCTAATAATGAATATTTCTAACTTTTTTATTCACCTGGCGTTATTATTTCATACATCACCATTGTCAACTCTTCTTGTTTACCTTTCTCTACCTCTCCCTTTGTTTTTCCTTTTTTAATCCCTGCACTAATGATTCTAAGCCAAGGTTATGGTGGTTACAATTTTTTCTTTCATTTATTGAATTGATCTTTTGCCAAGCTGGTTAAAAATAAACTACATAGACAAAAAAGATAACTCTTTAAATCATGATCATTTGAAAATAAAGGTCTCTCGTATATTTTCATTTTAAAACAGAAGTGTTACTTTAATGCTTTTCCAAGTTTTTCCCAGGAACTTAAAGTATGTACTTAAGCTACTTTTTCACATATTTTGAGGAATAAATTATTCTCCCTTCAGGTTAAGAAGTTTCTGTCAAGCTATTATCTAGAAAATTTTATGGTTTTTATTTTTGCAAGAACTTATAACAAAGCACCAAAATCACCAAAGCACTCTGGATGACAATAGTCCATATGTTCTCTCTAGGTCTGAAAAGCAAAGTGCACAGAGATCAATAGCAAGGAAAGCATGTACTGTCTGAACTCTTTTATTAAAATTCCTATTTCTAAGCATCAGTTGGTGCACATGCATCTGGCCAGCCTAAATGCAAAGTGTGCTTGAAGGAGAGAAGTTGGTATAACTCAGAAAATTGAAAATCTGTGTTCTCAGCTGTGCAAGACTACAAAACATATCTCCTTTCTAAAATGTGCTTCACAAAGGTTTTTCTTGTTGATGATAGTCCATATGAAGAGCTTATTGATCTGTTCATTAGGAACAATACAATGAATAGACTTTCAGCTCTCCACAACTTACCATGCTTAATGCCATTAAGAGTGTTATGTTTAACTGGTTCATAAGCTGTATTGTATGAAAGTTTCTAGCTGTATTTTGGTCCCCTGTTAAGGTACCCATACCAAGAAGGTTATCTCTAAAAGATCCTCAAGTAAAATTTTGGTCTTGACTGGTCAACAGCACTTCAAGTCAAGATTTCACCTGCAATTTGGAAATTGGCATTTGATATTAATGGTAGACTTATCTAATACATATGCTCTGATTTTAATTCTGAAGCCAAAGTTTAATACTTTTTTGAGCAAGAGAAATATACAAAAGATTTTATGGTTCTCTTAAAAATTCTTGTGTACTTTGGTGATACATACAGCAGCAGTTACCAGATTATTTAGGACTGCCAGGAAAAGTTGGTTTGCTTGTTTCTTTCTGTTCTTATATACATAATTTACAATTTATAAATAAAAAAATATGAAAAAAGATGCAGCTGGTGAAGAGGGACAGGAAAATTGCATGAGATCCAACAATTTTATTTTCTATGTAGCATACAGTACAATAGAAAGAAAAAAATAATGAAAATTATACGATAATATTGTATCAGTGAAAAAANACTTTTGATCAGTTTTACTTTCTGAAAGATACAATCTCAAAATCTCTACACTTATGTGAGTGTTTTGGGAGAATCATCACTTTCTGACAGGAAAAGAATTCTCTCTGACCTGCTTTTTGGGTAATTTTTGCCCCAGTCATGTCTATCATCCTCAAGGTTGTTTTCACTCTCTCATGCCATCTCTTATCTATCTTGTCCCTGTTCAGCCTGAGTATTCCCTGTTGGGAAGGCTCATGTTTTGAATCCCTTGGATGATGGATATTTTCAGAGCATCAATAGTGAAAAACCTTCACTTAGATCAGCCATACACCTCTGGGTACACGTTTGTGTTGTCAGTCTGACTGCCACTTCTTTTCTCAACATCTGACCATAACAACAACTTTTTACCTCACATTGTAGTTATGGTGTGCAGTGACTCAGAGCAGAGGGATTTTCCCTTCTGCAGCTGTTATTTTCACTGCTCTTGATGCTTAGTGACAGCTTATCTGCACCCAGCTCTTTTTTTCACAGAATACTTAAGGCCAATATACAAAAGGAATGTCTGATCAGTAGTTTTTAGAAGAAAAATATTTATTTATGCACAGTTCTGTTGTTAATTAAATACACAAATTTATACAGCTCTAAGTTTTCTGGAGAATAAAAAAGTAAACAGGAATAAAAAGCCCACAGACTTTGGGTTGCAATATCAGGGAAATTTCCTGAAGTCCCCATGTAGGGTAGGTAACTTAGACGTTTACTTAGTTACCATGTTATCAAGGCCATGACACAGTTTTCTCCTATTCTCATCATGTTTGCTGAAAATATTTTACCTTTTCATCTAACAAAGTAATGTTCTTTCTGATAGCATTCAGATGCGGTATTGTGCTGATTTATTGAAGCATCTTCTGAATTAAAATGCTTACTTATGTCATTAAGGAAATGAGTTTATGATAAACTAAGGTGCTTGTGACATGGATCATTGTGCTAATGATCAATATCTCAGTCTAGTAGAAATCGCTGCTCCTGCAGAAGGCATTTATAGATGCCAATTACAAGCTATTAAGTTGTCATTTCAAGCTAGTTTATTGCAAATTCATTAATATTAGCTGTTTCAGACATTTTAGAAGAAAAAGTCATATACTGAATCATGAGTAAAGTAACATACGTGCAACACAGTGTTAAACAAAACAACTGAAAAACTCACCTACGTATTTTTACTGATGGTAAAACAACAATTTTTATAGAAGTCATGAGGTGTATGCAACATAGTTAACAAGAATACACCACATAGGCTGTGTTAAGTTTGTGGAGATAAAAATATTGGCTTTTAAATTGAAGATTTCTTTCCCTTTCATAGGTCTAATTAGCATGTTTGGGTTCTTTGGAAAAAGGTCATGTTCTGACAAAAGCCAGTTGTCAGACTAGGTAATGGAAGCATCTGTGACAGCAGAGTTTAACATATGTGACCATTTTCACAATGTCTAATAAATTATTTTACAGAGTGATTTCAAAGAGACTGTAGTGGATTAGTGAATTTTATAAACTTGAGAAATACTTTTATAAGGTCATCCTGAGATGCTATTTTCCTTCTGTTACAACAGATATAAAATAACATAGTTCAAATACAGTCACATAGAACTAACTACATTAATAACAATGGGGCATATTGTTCCAAACTTTTAATTTCTTTTGCCTTCAGAATAATACAATACGACCATAAACAGAAGACAGAGACTGGTTTCCAGTTTGTACAGAACTAATACTTACTGTTTCAAGCAATGAAAATTTGTATTTTAAGTCAGAAAACTTTTCTATTCAATCATAACAGGGAATACAACAAAGTAGGTGGTGACAGAATTAAAAAAAAGGTCATCCTTCTAAATTACATACTTTTTATTTAAGACTAACTTTTCAATTTTAAAATCCATCCATCCAACCACAAAATTTAATTATTGTTTTTATTTCATCATTTTCTTTTACTACTTAAATACAGCTATTATCCAGGCAAGTCACTCATCCACCTGTTAGCTGAGATAATAGTACTCTTTGAAAAACAGTTATGTATTGACTGGTTGTGTCTTTGCAATACCAAGATTAAAGACACCAGGAATATTTTAACTATTAAGATCTGTAGGAGACAGACCTGAGATAAAAGGAAAAAACCAAACATACTCAGTGCAGGCTGAGACATGATGTTTTGGTTTTGGAGAACAGAGACTGACAGTAAACAATGGTTGACTAATCAGGGTGGTACCACATTGCATTTTTGTCTCCAAGCTATTTTTCAGGTTGATTTTACAATTTTGTGGAGTGCGTTTATGTCCTGCTATGCATTATCCCTGTTAGACCAATATTTCCAGCTACATATGTTACATATGGGCGTGTCTTAACCTTAGTGCTTTTCAAAAGTCCTTTGTGATGTCTCCTTTCATTTCTGGAAGCTGAATTTCTATCTACTTCAGAAATCTTCAAACTCACTTTCTCATAGAGCTAATTTGGTCTGAAGTTTTCTCTGTAAGTTCCCCTAAAGCAAAGTTGTATTTCTGTGGCTGGTTTTATTGATTGCATTTTTAAACCTCTTAGGATACTTGGATATCTAAAGTGCAATTTAAAAAATTGTTGTATAACATTGAAAAATTAGCATTAGATACTAGAGCAGGTTTTTTTGTTGATTTCTTCCTCCATTCTCTGCTAGGATTTTTTTGTTTTGTTTTGTTTGGTTGGTTTTTTGGGGATTTTTTTGGTTTTGTTTTGGTTTGTTTAGGTTTGGTTTTTTGGTTTGTTTTATTTGTGTGGCATTAATTCCTCAAATTCCTATTTCTGGCTAAACAGCAAATACCTGCTTCAACATTTCTGTGTCAGATAAGTGTAGAAACATGAAAAAGACTACAGATTACAGAACAAGTACAGATTCCCATTGCCTTAGGGTGGGCTGAGAAAAGAAATCTGTCAGAAATCGAAATGGAATTTGCAGCACAGACTTTGGAAATCTTTGGTCATTGCTTTCTCTTTTATTTTCTCCTAATTTTATGATTTTTCCTCATTCCTCCAATGGCAGTTTTACTGTGCAGAATAACAATAAAAGAGTATTTAATGAAATTTCAGAAGTCTTTGGAAGTGATGTATCAGCAACCTGGCTTACTCTACTACAAATGCTGACCGCAAATTAAAGAGAATAAGAGCTAAAATTAAAAACCACAGCTATTCAACTTTAGTCCTATTAAATATACCATTGTTCTTCCTATCTTCCATACAAGTCATATCATTTAATTAAGTAATTCAAGTGTAAGACTGTATTAGTGATTTAAAGACCCATTTACAAAGACACCCTCCCCATCTGAATGCTTTCTTCACATACTCTTGCTTTTATAAAACACCAAAAGGTTTAACAAAGATGTTGCCCAATAATGACAGGTGTGATCATTGTAGTTTAAACTGACTCTTTTCTTGTGCTGGCTGCCTAAATGTAGGAAATAAATCTGAGGCTCGATTGTTTCTGTTGACCAGTAAAGAATTATGAAAATATCTCAATGATATTTGTTAAATGTAATGCGAAACTTTCTAATGAGTAATAAATAAAGAATAAATCAGTTCTACTCTTTAAGATGACATAAAACAAACTCCAGTGATAGCTTGCTATGTCAAGAATATTAAGTAGATAAACCTAAAATAGGTAAGAGTTAGGAGGAAAATTCCGTTTTAAGAAGTCACAAGAACACAGAAAGGTTTGAAGACACATACATGGGTACTGTATACACTTAAGTGTGCTTTGAGCTTATACTAGCTCTAACAATGGGCTCTACTTAAGAAAAATAACAAAAACAAAAACACCAAAAAAAAGGTTGTCACAGAATCATAGAATGGTTTGGGTTCAAAGGGACATTCAAAGTCCAGTTCCCCTACCACGGGCAGGGCCTTCTCTAGATCAGATTGCTCAAAGCCCTGCCCAACCTTGAACACTTCCAGTGACGGGGCATCCATCACCTCTCTCTGCAACCTGTTCCAGTGTCTTGTCAACCTCGTCATTGAAAATGTTTTCCTTATGTCCAATCTAAACCTACTCTCTTTCAGTTTAAAACCATTTCCCCTTGTCCTGTCACTATGGGCTTTGGTAAAAAGTCCTATATTTTTAATATTAGCCTTCTTTAAGTACTGAAAGGCCATAATAAGGTCTTCCTGGAATCCCTTCTTGTCCAGGCTGAGCAGCTCCAACTTTCTCAGCCTTTCTTAAAAGGAGCAGTGTTCCATCCCTTTGAATCATTCCCCTTCAGTCTGGCTCTCTAATAATTTTTTCCCTCCTGGCCAAGTATATATTTTGAAGGCACTGTGCTTGTAATAGAGCATCTTTTGAAGAGTTCCTCACTGGTGCAAAGTGCCACCATGCTTTTCTGGTCAGGAGCTTCTGAACTAGAAAAATTTATTTTGGTAGCAGTTATCTGTTCTGGATTGTATTTGGTTTACTATTAGTTCTTTTCTAGTGATCAAGTCTGGAAAAAATGTGGATACTGTGTGGAACAATATAAATAGACTAATTTTCTTAGATTATTGATTTATAAGATAGTTGTGGTTTATAGGTGTTTATTAGTCAGGAACTGAGGAAGGAAAGTAGATATTCTTTTACTTTTGTAATAAGAAAAGACTATTAAATGTCTGTGTGAAGGAGACCAATGCAGCACAAATAAGAAAAAGAAATAGAACAACACAAGCCAGCTTCTATGAAATCTTGAAAACCTGGGAGTAAACCCCTTAAGAATCATAAGCAGATCTTTACACACATATGGTAGGGGATTTCTGAGGTGTTTTGACTAATTCAAGTGCAATATTTCTTTGAAGGACCTTTGCTATCTTCTGAAGCAACGTAAGAAGAATGTCTTTGACAGTTGGGATATATGCCTGTCTGTCACATAAACAACACAGAAAAACTGCCAGGATAAATGCAGATGCGACATAAGCAAGGCTGTGGTGGAAGGAGAAAGGGCAATTTTAGGTTATTGTCAGACATGGAAGCAAGATAAGTTAAAGTAGTCAGGAATATAGTTTAGGTTGAAGCAGCATTAGTATGGAAATAGCATGTGAGAATAAATCAGAGGTTTAGAAAAAATCTTAGGAAAGGAACATGTGAGTATTGCAATTCAATAAGATGGAAAAAGACAAAGCTAAATAAATAATTTGGGCTTTACTTGTTCCAGTACCCATAGAAAACTCTCTAGTCAGCAAAATATATTCTAGAATAATGGTTAGTGATAAGCCATTTGGAAAGTTCACACATAAACACAATGAATTCAGATTTATATAGGACAAAAACATTTTAGTGGTGATGACATTAACATTTTATCCAAAATGCTAATGACTTATTTAATGAAAGTCTAAAACTGAAAAGTAGTTTAAAGTAGATTATGGTATTAGTGTTAGCCTTATGTTAACATTATGTTCCTCTGTATAAAAAATGGAAAGCCATAGAAAATGATGGTATAATGGGGGTATGAAATATGTCTTCATTAAGTTCATTACCGTTGCTACTAAAATAATTTCTTGTGCAGAGGAGGGGAGATAAATCTTTCCTGTTGAAATCTGAATAGTCTAGATAAAACTATTTCATCCCATTGGGGGTTATCTTTGTGTGTTCCGAACAAAATTGGCCTAACTAAAAGTCTCTGAAAATCAGGAAGCAAGGATACTCTTTTTATTCCAACTGGGTTAAAATGTGCACATTCACAAAGGGGTTCACTTTGCTTGCTTTCGGCACTATCAATCTTTATACAATAAAGTTTACTCCCTCTGTAATTTAGATTTAGCAGGAATTGTGGTAAAGGACACTCCATTTCTTCATCACTGTATAGCAAGAAGGTAGGACTCAGAGTCCCGTGAGTAAGGAATTAGACTGCATCAGGTATTGAACCAAGTCTTGCTAAAAATCTTCGTGATTTAGGGGAAAACATTTAGTGATATGCATCCCAGTTAATGATTACCATTTAAAAGTAAGGCATCTAATCAAGGTTGTCTAGAGTTAATGGAGAGAGAAAAGCACCTGAAAAGGGGATTCATTATCTCTATATCAAATCTTGCCATTTTTTTTCCTCAACTTTAGCTCAAAGAAATTAAATAAGAAAGATAATTCTCCCCATTTTCTTGCTTCATCTTCTTTTGCTAGTTAAGAATTTCAAACTTTGTGGAGAGATAACTGTTGGCATCTTGTCAATGTTTTATACCATATATCAAAAATTAACTGATAAACATGAGGATTTCATAAAGTAACTGCACCCCCAGTTTTCTACAGTATCAATTTATCAGATTAGGAAAATACAAAAATCCCGTTTCAAAAATTACAGGGTATGATTGATTAATTTGAGAAATAGCATCTGGTAATTTAATTGCAGTGCATGTTTACCATAAAGCATTCTATATTCTGCTGCATGATGTGATAAAAATTTTATAATAATCAGAATATAATGTATACTTCATTTATTAGTTAATTGTTAGTTTTCTAAATAGTAGCAAAAAAGCAAAACAGTTTATCATACATTTTCAGTATTAACAGTGGTATTACTAGACTTGTTTATTGAGTCAGTCTTTAAAGAATCTCTTTTAAAAAGCTAGGTGTCATTTCTTCCTACACCTTGCAGTCTAGTCAGCATCAATATATATTGTCAACCAGCACACTCTGCATGACCTGTACTGCTTCCTTTGACACCAGTAGTTTATAATTGTGCCTTGTTCTCTTACATGGTGCCTAAACAGTTAAAGCAAAAGTGGTTTTCTAGCATGTTGCTCACAAGAGAGCCCAAAAGTTAAAAAGATAACAAGAACTTCTTTCTATTAAGGAATTAGAAAATGTATTTGCAAATATGTGTCTAATGGAAGTTGTCAGAAGCAATTAGTTTCAAATACATTTCACAGTTTAATCATGCTGTGAAATACTTCTGAACTTTAAGGATTCAGACTTAATAATATGATACAGTTTCCTATTAAAGAGCATGAAAAATACTGGAGGAAGATTAATTGCCACAGATTAAACTAGTATACGGTATTTAGGTCTCATTCATTAGTTTATAAACTCTGACTTCTCAAAAGAGTACCAAGTAGTCATATAATGACCCCAAGTCCTGGAAATTTAATTTAGCTTTAAATTAATGGAAGACATCTAAAATGTTCTTTATTTAGCTTTTCTTTTGAAGATTCAGATGGATCATGCGTCAACTAGTTAATGATCAGACAAAAATTACCATCTACATGAGTGTTCATGATAAGGATTCTGTAACACAATGATTGCCTTTATTGATTTGTCCTTATTTAGTATCCTGGCTGTTAAGAGTAACAAAGAATAAATCCTGAAGAAACATATATATTGTCTGAGTTTCATGAGAGAAAAAAGTGTTTTCATTTGAAAAATGTAATTCAGTGAAGCTGCTAAAAGCAAATGAAGACAAAAGAGTGATGTTGGAGATGAGAGATATTCTGAGATGAATGTGTAAAATGAGAAAGGGAGTATTTTAAACAGTCAGGTAATGGAATGGGCCTAGTATTGATAGGAACAAATACAATTTTTGCAAAGACTCTTGCATATAGAACTGATCATGGCAATTACTTAAAATGGAGAAAATGTTTGACACTGGAAATATGGATGTCTAGCAGGCAACTCATTTGTGGACCAACAGTGGTAATGTACGTGAGCTCCAAGAGAATTTTTCTCAGTCTACAGTTTCTTCTCCTTTTTCCAACTCATCTGATGTTTTGTACATCTGTTAAGAGATGATTTACCTGCTGATGCTTGCATAGGGAACAACAGGAAAGGACTTCCAGCAGAAAAATAGAAAGGGAAGAAGATACAGGAAAGAATGAGACTGATCTGAGATGCTGTAAATGGAAACATAAATTTTGTGTTTGTTTTGGGGCAGATATAAGCCCTTTGTTGCTTTTCAGGGCTATTGAAAAAGAATTAAAAATGTAATCTCAGGGACTTCTAAAAGAGCCTGGAAATATTCAGCTGGAAACCAAAATTTACCTTCCTAGAGAGGAAGCTGGTTTAAAAAGGTAAAAATTGAAATAACATGTAAGGATGGATTGATTAGAAATATACTTTATAAATAGAAAGGACTTTGAACCAACTTTTGGAATCAATTTTTGAATCTCTTTGTGCAATGCAGATGACTAGAAAAGCTGACTCACAAGCTTTCTGAATTCCACTGTGTATTGTCTTGCCTTTTGAACCTGGTCATACTAACAATATTTGCAGCTATCTCCAAAATCTGTGGTTAAGCAATGCCATTTTAGGGCTTCAGCTGGTCAAATACAGGTATTGGGGGATCTTTGCTGTATAATTTAGCTTTGATTACTTGGATTTTATTTTTTTTGTTTTGCTGCTTAATTAGAGTGAATATATGATGAACCTAGAAATATGCTATTGAAAAGGTGACTCTAGAAGGTTCCTGGGATTCCCTTCAGATTTCTAGCACATGCATCTTGCTTACTGAAATTGAATTCAAAAGAGCACTGAGATCAAAAGAAGGTGCAAAGAAAGGACTAGTATGCCCCATATGCACACTTTCTCAGACTCAGGATTTCTAACAGTCTTTTCAGTTACATATCTGATTATACCACATACTGAAAAGGTAGACAGAAGACATGGGTAATTAACTTATATCTTCATATACAATAATATAAAACCTCCTTCTTGGCAAAGTTCTTTCCACAAAAGCAACTAGCACATAACTCAATAGGAGTAATTTATCTCAGAGCACAGCCAGTTTCGTTTGTGATTTTAAAATTTCACCAAGTTAGTCCCTGATGTGGCCAGCTCCATCACACTGACGGGATTGATGGTATAAGTCAATGACAGTACTCATTTACCTAGGAAACATAATTTGGAATAGAAAAGTGGATAATTCATCTGCCATCAAAAATCTACATCATCCATCAACTTCATATTTCCTTAGGCAGTCTAAGCTCTTGGTGGCCTGTTATGGATGTATGGGTTTATTTTTCTCCTTAGTAGAGATCTCTCAATTTGCTTGTGTGTAAATACAGAAGTGTTGAAAGCACAGCTGGTACCATCACATTCTCTGGTATTAACTTTGTTCCTGTATTTGGATCTGCTGGCACAGACTGAATGACTTATCTGGGATTGTACTAACAAGAGCTTTCATTTCCATCTGGAAGTATATTTATACTAGTACTTCATACATTTTAAAACATGTTGCCCTCATCTTTTAAGAAAAAATGTTTATTTTCTTGACTGTGTAAATCTAAATCTAATGTAAGGAAATACAGTTTCCTAAGAGAGTTCCCTAAAGAGTTCCCTAAATTTGCACAAGCAGGTTGGGATTCATATCTTTTAACTTTAGCTAGAAGGTGATTGATACCACTCTAAAATAGATATGCCTGTGACAGGGGGAATTTTTATTCCTGGATCTAGGCTATGTCTAGTCTAGTCTAGTTTTCTAGACTATGCAGCTAAGTTTTAGATGCCTAAAGCTGGATAATATTAAGCTTCTGAATGCTTGTGTCCTAGTCCCTGTATTGTCTTGTTATCCATCCCTGGTTGCTGGTTGCTGCCAGTACAAGTTGATATTTTTACTCTGTTTATATATATTATCTTAGAATGTTTGCCTTTGTCTTCATTATCAAAGTATTACTTTGAAATATGAATTCATAGGGGAATAATAGTCCAGGATTCATATATCTTCTCTATCTGTGTAGTATATTCTTCTAGGAGAGAATTTCATCTCTTTAAAGAAAGAACTTAGTAACATTTACAAGACTAAGCTATTATTGTTGATGTTAAATTACTATTACAATTTTCAAAAGCAAAAAAAAAGCATATTTGTGTATATAATACATATGCTTAACATTTGTTGGATTATTTATGCAATTTAAAAGATTTGAAATATTAGGTTATAGGTGCCATTCATGTTGACAGTAAGTAACTCTTCACAATTGAAAAGGAGAAGGAGAACCTTCAGGTTTAGTCACATGCTATTTAACTTGAAATCCACTCTACCTGTGGGTCTAATGGTTCATTCTTGTCCTTAAATTCTCATCCTAAATTCCTTTTTCCAATCCTGTCTTTAAGAAAAAGAGGAGGACCAGAGAAAGTACATATTGGTAAACTTCATCTCACTCTCTGGGAAAACAACACAGCAAATTCACCTGGGAGCAATTTCTAAATATGGTAAGTAGAAGAAAGTGATTTGAGTAGTTAACACAGATTTGCAAAGGGGAAGTCATGCTTGACCAGCCTGGCAGTTTTCTGTAACAAAATGACTAATTTGTTCAAAGAGAAAGGAGTAGGAGATGGTGTTTATCTTGACATCAAACAGGCTTTTGGTACCTTTTTCTGTAACACCCTCATCATGGACAAACTGAGGAAGTACAAGCTAGAGCAGTGTACAGTCAGATGGACTGAAAACTGGCTGAGCTGCCAGTCTGACAGTGTTGTGGTCAGGAGCACAAAGCCCAGGTGGAGGCAAGAGACTAGCAGTGTGTGGCTACTGGGTCCAGTCATGTTTGACATCTTCATTGATTACCTTTCCCCTCGATCAGCACACAGAATCTTTTCAGATGATATAACTGGGATGAATGGCTGAGAGACCAGAAGGTTGTGCTGGTTCAGAGGGACCCTAACAGGCTGGAGAATTGGGCTGGCATGAACCTTGTGAAGAAGAACAGAGTCCTGCACCTGCAGATGGGTTGGACTAGACAATCTCCAGAGGACCTTTCCAGTCTCCAAAATTTTGTGATTCTGTGAGTTTTCTAGGCTATTTTCTGAGTGGAGTATTTGCCAAAGCATATAAGCATGGGCAGGATTTAAAAAAAAAAAAAAAACAAAAAAACCAGTTTTCAGAGCAGTTAACAGAGATTTAAGTAGTTTTTAAAGATCGATGTAGCAGTGGAGAACAATGAATAGAACGTTTTTTAGCTTTGGACTACATGATTTGGCATAGCCCTTCCTAGCACGGTTTCGGTGCCCAGATACAATAAAGTGCTAGTGCAGTTAGGCTGCTTTTAGTCCCAGGATACTTTAAATGAACACATTACTCTGCAATAAATTTCTGCTACTGGGACAAGCTCACATATTGCCAAGGCAGGAGTTCTCTGTGCCAAAAGCATACACACTAGGACATGACAATTAAGCTGAAATCTATTGTCCATTTGAATTGGTGAAACCTTTATTATTAATTTCAAAAGGGTCGATATATTAATCATAAAGGCACACTACCACATATTAGAAATGAAGACTTTTAAAGACATTCTTTCCCATTATTTCCTGAGCACCTTAATTAACTTCTTCTCACAGACAAAAGTTCACGTTTTGCACACTATTACAAAATCGCAGAATATGCTGAGTTAGAATGGACCCACAAGGATCATTGAGTCCAGCTCCTGGCCCTGCACAGAACCATCTTCGAGAATCACACCATGTGCCTGACAGCATTGTCCACACGTATCTTGAACTCTGTCAGGCTTGGTGCTGTGACCACTTCCCTGGGGAGCCTGTTCCAGTGCCCAAGAATCCTCTGGGTGAAGAACCTTTTTCTAATTATCCAACCTAGACTTCCCCTGACGCATTTTCAGGCCGTTCCCTCAGGTCCTGCCACTGATCACCACAAAAAGATCAGTGTCTGCCCCTCCTCTTCCCCTCATGAGGAAGTAGCAGACTGCAATGAGGTTTCCCCATGGTCTCTTGTCTGAGGAGACCAAGTGGCCTCAGCCACTCCTTGCATGGCTTCCCCTCAAGGCCCTTCACCGTCTTTGCTGCCCTGCTTCAGATGCTCTCCAGCAGTTCATAACCTTATTTTGTGGTGCCCAAAACTGCCCACAGGACTTGAGGTGAGGCTGCCCCAGTGCAGAGCAGAGCAGAGCAGGACAATCCCTTCCCTTGCCCAGCTGCTGATGCTGTGCCTGGTGCACCCCAGGACACTCTTGGCCTCCTGGCTGCCAGGGCACTGCTGACTAGTATTTGAATTTCTGTCAGCCAGGAGCCCTGGGTCCCTTTTGGCAGCGCTACTTTCCAGCATCTCTGAGGCAAGTCCTTTGTATTGCTATAAGTATCATCACTGGTTTGTTATTTCTTTCCTTAAAGCTACTGGTGATGAAAGAGCATTTAAAAGAATTGATTACAAACAAAATGTTTACAGTCCTAAAAAAGATCAAACATCAAAATAAGGTCAGTCCAACAATCTGCAATTTTTTTTTCTTTTAGAAACTGAGTCCTTTAGAGTAATATTTTCAATTTAATAAATGACACTATAGTTTTTAAAAGTGAAAAGTCTCCACTAAAGTATATATCAAAAGAATATGTTTTGCTTAGATATTTTTCAATTTAGTTTTTTCCATAGTTTAGGCTGAGGTTCTGGCCATTTGCAACAGAAAGCCACATAAATGAAGAGGAAAACCAGGCATTTCTATATCTGAAATAAAAACGAAAATAAAAATTGAAAAATCAAAACAAAATCTTATTATTAATGTCAGAACTTCATTTTTTTCAGTTTGGCCAGAGAAAATATTTAACTGATTTTAAAATTAACACTTTCAGGAAAGCTGTAAAGAGTAACTGCTTGTATATACTCCTTTGTAACCTTCATAACTTCTTCATTTAGGTTTAGAGGTAGTTATATTATCTCAAAACGTGGTATCTTTTTACCTTATGTACTGGATTTCACACATTAGGGCAGACCAAAATTTCAGTTAACATAATATCTTCTCTTCATCTGTAAAAGCAGACAGTGATACTTCTCTGGCACAACCTCATAGCTTTAAGCTGTCTGAATTCTTGAGTCAGAATTGATATCTTTGTGCTTAATAGCCCTTGATGTATTTGTCTTTCATGAATTCATCTAATTTACATCACTTCCATATCTACATCCATCTTTGGGACCACAATGACTTCATAAATATCTTGTCAAAATTCTTCAGTGTCATGGTGACCTTAAAAATATTCAGTCATAATCATTGGTGTCAAAAAAACACAACCTCATAAATATTTTGTCAAAATCTCCTTATCACTCACTGTCAAAACAGCATTATTACTTACCACATTCACACTCTAATCCAATAAATTACCATATGACAAAACCTTGTTTTTGTCTAGTAGAATGAGTAGAATTTGCTGTTGTTAGATTTATAACTTTCTTCCCCTATCTCTCCCTTTCTTAAATGTGTTCTCAAGTTAACACATTTAGACTACAAACTCCTTATATTTATTGAAGGAAATTAAAGTAAAATTACATACTCAACATGGACACTAAAGTAACATATCTCCCAATATGTGATAGGGCACTACGTCTCAGTCCCCCTGAAGGTGTCTTCTCCAGAATGAACCAGCCCAGCCTCCTCAGCCTCTTCTCATGGGGCAAATACTCCAGCACCAAGCCCTTGCGGTGGCCCTACACAGAACTCTGTCCAGTTAACTGTTTGTCTGATGCTGGAAGCTCAAAACTGGATGCAATATTGGAAACACTGTCCAAAGTGTGCTGAGCAGAGGAGTATAATCTAGTCCTTCATTCAGATTACTGTCTGCCAGAGCCCTGGGGACTTTTTCACAGAGCTGCCTGCTCCCCAGTCAGTCAAGACACAGCCTGTACATACTGCAAGGGGCTCCTCCTCCCCTGGTCCAGTGATTTGCATCTGACCTTCCTGAATTTTATGAGCTTCCTATTAGCCTTTTCCTCCAGGCTGTCTAGGCCCCCCTGAACGGCAGCCCTACGCTCCCACATACCAGATGCTTCCTCCAATTTGGTGCCATCAGCAGATCTGATGAGTATGCTCCATCACCTCCTCCACTGATAAAGATGTTAAGCAGGACAGATGCCTGCATTACTGCATATGTTACTGGCCTTCAGGTAGATTATGACCAATTAACCACGACCCCCTGAGCACACTCGTTGAACCAGTTTTTACCCATGTAGTTCACCCACCCAGACAGTCATGCTTTAACTTGGATACAAGAATATTGTGTGGGTCAGTGTTGAAAGCATTGCTGAAATTAAGGTGAATGGCATCCCCTGCATCTCTTAAAGGTGGGTTGCTTTCCCCAGTTACCCAGGAACTTTCCTGATCTTCGTAACCTTTTCCAAAACATCAGAAAGCAGCCTTGCAAGAATCATTTCTCTCAGCTTCCCTGAATACAGCATGTGGATAGGTATCGGTCAAATAACTGATCTTAATCCATTGCTGTGTATTCTCTGCCTTGAACTCTGCTTCTAAGTAAATACAGAAGCCTTGAACACCTTGATGGTGAGGAGACAAAGGGGGCGAGGAGTACATGAGGCTTATCTGTGCCGCTGTCACTGTGTCTACTCTGATGCTGCCTTGCTTTCTTCTTGAAATTAAAATGGAATCTTGAAATCTGTTACACCTGAGATGACCTTCTCTGGACTATATAATGTTGAATCACATGTCAAGTTATTTAACATCTATTGAGAGTACATAGATTCATAAAAAAAAAGAAAAGATTTTCATCTCTAATGCTGGATATTCCTGATTTGTTTAGGACTGAAGTTTATTTGGACTTTTCAAAACTTATGGATTAATAATGAAATATAGCTTTTATTAGGAGACAATTAATCTTTTTTCATAGCAGACTTTTTTCTGTGAAGGCTTTTAGTGTAATTTATTTTCTTGTGAAAAAGCTTTTTGAGAAGCAATTAAGAATTCATCTATGTTCACTTGGCCTTTAGTGCCTTGTAGCTACAAAATCCGTTTTCTCATATGATTTCTTCTGAGTGCAATATTGCAACAATTTTTTTTCCACTCATGTCAGCAGCCCCAGTATAGAGCAAATTTCTTCAATGCTACCTTCCCTATTAATTTCGCAGTTAGGAGAGAGGTACTGGTTGTCCTGAAAAACAACACTTAAAAATCTCTCTCAACATTCATCCAGCTTTGATACTGAAGTGATTTGAAAGATGAAAAACATTTGCTTGATAAGTTCCCATTAGGCAGAGGAGACTGTATAAACATGTTGACATGCTCCATTATAACTTTGCCTGTTTAATTCTTTTATGTATTAGCAGATGCTGGGTACTAAGTAATCTAGGAGCCTATTAGACAACTGGGACATCACTAAACACCATTATTTACTGTAATTTGCGATAGACTTCAGGGTTCTCTGTGCTATCCAGATTGGTAAACTCACTTTACCAATCACCTTGGTAACATCATCATTCTTCAGCTTGTTTTCAGATAGCCAAGGTCTTGTGCTGTAGTTCAGCAGAGCCTGGTAATGTCCACGCTGCAGCTCACAGGATTACGCCTTTACAGTAAGAGGTTCTGTAATCAGAAAATTGCGGAACAATCTCAAGTAGAGGTGAAATCACAGCTTCAAGGTGGCTTTTGAGATTTAGCCCCTCAGCCTCCAGCTTTGTAGGTGTGACTGTGCTCTGCTGTGTGTGGTCTCACAGTGTGGGGGGCAAGGATATGAAGTACCATTCTAGTCTAGGCCTGTACCTAAATGAACCCTTATCATAAATGTGGAGCTCTGCCACTACAATGATTCTCCAGAAGGGCTGACTTACAATAAAGTCTCTCCACCAGCTTTTTGTGTATTTAGAATTATCATCAAGCCCCGTGGGATGGGCTTTGAAGATCCCTAGAAGAAAATTCAGAAGTTGATCTTCTGGAATAAATTTGCTTAAATGATTTGTGGGACCTTCTACTGAGATGATGGATGTCTACTTTTCCCTTTTAGTCATTAGGGTCCAGTTTACTCATTTAAAGACAATTTAGAGCAATAAAGGCTTTCATGGATGCAGGGTATCCAGCTGTCAGTTCAATCTGAGCAAAGGGAAACCTGTCACCAAGAGGGAAGCAAAAGGGATTGGATCTAGGGCTGAATTGCTAAAAGCAGAGTAATGTTGCAACTGGGATGGACCTCCTCATCTGCTGGGTTGGGCCTCCCACCCCATGTGGTAATGAAGATTTGGGCTAGGTTGGGTAAGCAGAAGGCTTTAGAATCTCAGGTTAAAGCAAGCAAGTAAAAAGCAGAGTTGATAGGATATATAAGTCATACATATAAATGAATGAAATGAAAAACAAATAAGGAGTAAAAGAAATAAAAAACAATCAAACAAAAAATCCCCAAACCCAATATGTTATTGTAACTAGTAAGATGAAAAAAATAGAGAGGTCCATGAAGTAATGTCAATTATGTTGGAAGATTTTTCCTTTAACTGAGCTTGTACTTTGTCAGATATGTCTAATATCCAACGCAAGATTGTCTTTCTGCATTTAAGCCTGTTACTACTTTTCTGTTCTCCAACTAATGAGTTTTCTAGAGATATCGCTGTAACTATTTCCAAGGATAGTTATCACATCTTCTGTCAGTTATCATTTTGGCAGTATATTCTTGCTTTTCTTATACTTTCTACCTCAAAGGTTTTATATTCTAAAACTGTTAACTTCTTTTCCCCCTGTACAGCAATGCTAGTCGCTGATTCAGTGTAAAGTTTCACTTCAGAGCTGAAATAGAGCACGATAATTATTTCTGTACTTTATATTCACTTCTATTAATACTAGCCATTGTGGCAGGATCTTTTTCTGCAGTAGTTACAGAATTAACCCATACTGAGTCCTTAATCCACTTTAATTTCCACCAGCTGAAACAACTGCATCTTCTTCATGAACCACTTGCATTTTGTAAAAGAAATCACTAAACCTGTCTATCATTACTTTATTGAAAAAAATTTGAAGGAAAAAAGAATGATTGATATGCAACTTCTTGTTCAGGAAATGAGCAGCAACAGACATTTTTTAAGGAGTAAGACCACTAATCTTTGCTGCAATGGATCAGTAATAAATGCTTTCCGTCCACTACTAACTGATGTGTAGCCACAATTACTGTCAATAGGACATGGGAAGCTGGCCTCACCGTTCCTAACTCAGTTACTCAAGATATGAACATCTATCATTGTCCAAACTTCTCCCCGCCCCGAGTGGCATAATTATGTTCAGTTCAAAATAAGGCATTGCTGTGTTTAATTCTAGGTTAGCCACACACAGGGAATGAAGAGTCCTAATCTGTTTCCCCACATAGGTGTCCCAAGACTAGGCACAGCCTAGCTTCAAAATTCTAGGGAACTCTTGCTTGAGTTGTGCTTGAATTTAGCCTCTTCAAGAAAGCTGAGATCAGTGTGTAACTCTAAAATGAAGTGCGAATAAATCATTTGCAACTGTGTGAAACAAATAGATGACAATGAAATACGAGCGATTCTGAGTGTATAGGCAATACAGCTATTTATTGACTATAACCTCCAGCATCCTTTCTAGAAAAGGGAAAGTTACTATGAATATTTTTAATTTAACTTTACAAGCATATGAAATAAAAAAGGAAGGAAGTTTAATTCAAGAATCCATATAACCACTAATTAGTTTTCATGTGCAGGGACAGGACTTTAAATTCACAAAGTTAATTAGTTATTTCATGATTCCATAATGTTTTCTGTGCTTATTAGGCTCGTAAACAAGTCTTTTTATTAGAAATTGATGTGTGTTGAAATAGCTGTATAACAGAAGTAGACTACACTAGATAAGTGAGGCTCTGAATCACAGGTACAGCTAACCATGTATGCAGATGTCTTCATCATAAAACTAATTCATTTACATAACTTCATGGTTGTTAGAAAAACAAATAATGTCACAAAGAAGCCAATGAGTGAAATCACTGTTAATAGTTGTAACACAAAATGGTTAAAAAAATTTAAAAGACACGAACTAAAAAATGAATACTTAAGCACTCAGTGATTGACAGGTCATATTTTGAATGCAAGTTCATATCATGTTTTAAATGAAACCCAAATTATTTTCCATTTACAAGTCTCCATTGAAAGAGTTTAGCATATTTATTTGATCTGCTTCTAAACATTCACTAAATGGCTATATCCTGAAGAATCTGGTTACTTGGTCCTCCCTATATCACAAATATTTCATTTTAGTTGTCCTTCAAATGCACATTGTTAGGATTAGGCCACTGATGAAATGCACTATAGATGTTCTTTTCCCTGTATTTTGCTCCAAGTAACTGCCAGACAAACATCAGAGCTAGTTGTGGTAGCAGAGACAAGAACCATTACTCTGCTTTGCCAACTGACCACACAAAGCTAGAGAATTATATTTCTGCTGATGCTCTTTCCTCTCAGTCCATAAATCATAAAGTCATAAGATAGTTTGAGTTGGAAGGAACCTTTCAAAGGTCACATAGTCTAACCCTCCTGCAATGAACAGAGACATGTTTAACTGGATCAGATTGCACAGAGCCCCATCCAACCTGGCCTTGAACCTTTACAAGGATGGGGCATCTGTCTCTTTTCTGGCAACCTGTGCCAATGCTTTATCATCCTCATTGCGAAACCCTATATGTAATCTAAACTGACCCTCCCTCAGTTTCAAACCATTACTCCTTGTCGTATCACACCAGACTCTGCTAAAAAGTTTGTCTCCCTCTGTCTTGTAGGTCCCCTTCAGGTACTGAAAGGCCACAATAAGGCCTGTCTGG
Organism: Pachycephala philippinensis; assembly: GCA_013397055.1. Classification (NCBI taxonomy): domain Eukaryota; kingdom Metazoa; phylum Chordata; class Aves; order Passeriformes; genus Pachycephala; species Pachycephala philippinensis. The sequence goes on along the minus strand of VWZT01003582.1, from coordinate 27,673 downwards.
AGCCTTCTACTTCTGCAGGCTGAAAAACCCCAACTCTCCCAGCCTTTCCTCATGGGAGAGGTTGTATTGCTTTCTAAACAGCAAGAAGGCTACACAGCTTGTTCTATTATTGTAAAGTTTTAGGATACTCTCTTCTCACCAAGACACGAGGGTGAGCAGGACTTGGAATCCAACTCTCCAAGCTGCACTGAAGAAAGCTGCACTGAATCTGGTACTTATAAAAAGAAGAAAGAAGGCACTGACATAATTTCTTCTCGCAATGTTTTGGAAACAAACCAGTAGCTTTGATGAATCTTTTAAAAACACAGCTACTAGAAAAATTGTCAGTTTCTGTACAAAGTTATTACTGCCACATAGATGTAAGATATCATTTCAACTCTAAAAAAAGGGGTGAGGGTTGCTACATTCAGGGATTTGTTTAGACCTTGTAATCATCCAAGGCCTTTATTGGATTTGTGTGCGCTTACATATTTCTCAAAAACAAGCACAGTTATTTTAACAATAACCACAGAAATCTTTTGCACAACCAGCAACTGAAAACATGAGGTAGCTGTAAGAGTAAAGTCGTGATGTCTGTCTATATTGGTTTTTTCACAGCTACAGAGAAATTAAAAAGATTCTTAACACAAGCATAAGAGACCACAGCAAATGGGCAGCCCAGATTGGCCCAGTCTATTAAACAGAACTGTAATACTCAAAATTCACATGCAGTACAGTCCTACATCCACAAGAATAGGTGCTCTTTGCGCTGTTGAAATCGCTCAAAGAACACTTAAAATTACATCCTACAGGCAGCTGAATTTACTTTTTTATTTTTCCTTTGATGAAACAGGTGTTTTCCTCCCACAGTGTGAGAATATCTTTAATGGCACAGAGCTATCATAACATCACATTTTCTTTTCTATTCAAGGAAGGGTATCACAAAGCCAGACAGCAGAATCAGGGGCTGAACCTACACCTGCTGATCTTGCCAGGAAGCAAATTTCCTTGCATGATGTAGTTCAAACATTCACGATGTTTGGGTAGCTAAGGGTAGAGGGAGAGTTTGCTATCACACTGCAGCTTGTTTTGAAGATTACAACTGAGAATGGACACTTCCTGCTGCAATGGCTATGGTTAAGATATCCAAAGAAATCTAGTATCTGTGCACCTGTTATTCCACTGATAATCACCACAGGAAGAAACAAAGAAATAAATATTAAAATTGCTGCTGTGCAAATACTGTGTTATTTAACATGGCAAGTCATTCATTGTATGTAAGATTTCAGTGATTCAGTGCTACTCTCAAAGATCTCTTTGTTAAAAGGGTTATATGCTTTAGGTTGAAATGCAATTGATTTTTATAGCTGAATGATGTTACACTACAATGTTCTCTTTTTATTTTCTAGGAATATCTGCTAAGAGAACCTATAAATCTATGATCTTTAAAAAACCTCAAACTTTGCTCATGTTAATCCATAGTGTAAAATATTACTAGTTTTGTGTCCAGGAATCTTGACTTGTGAATTATTGATGAATGTGTATATCAGCTCCTTCCTTATTTAGTAGCAATGTCTGGACATGAAAGTATATTAACCACCGATTAGTTGACAAAGCAATTATTAAAAAGTGTGTTTTCCTTCTTGCCTAGCTTTTTGTGTCATAATAGATATAGATGAGGATAAACAGATAGTAAAGTTAAAAGATACTCAATTATCAGGATGAATTTTAGCAAGCAAAAATGGTCACTGTCACACATAAAAAAATTCTTACATAGCTTACCTTAAAGTTTATTATTAAAGAACATTTAGATAAGAATCAGCGTTTTTTCCTTTCTCAAATGATTTTGTACATGTACATAACTAAATATATGCATGTTTCCTATAGATGTATATGTACATCAATAGATAAGCATCCAAAACACATGTACACACACACATTCACAGTCTTCTTATATGCTGTTATTGCGTCGGGACTGCTGCTTTTTCCTTTTCAAACTTTCTTATCAAAACACAGTGCAGTGCACAGGTACCCTTCAGTTTTGGTAAAGCACTAGAAATTTGATCCTACTAGCAGTGCTGTACTTGCTTATTTATAATTGAAGGAAAAAGCTGCCTCTGTTAGCATGAAAGGCTGTTTCCTAACACATTTGAAGGAGCAGGTCTCCTTTGACAATTGTAGTTCAGCTTAATTAGGCACCAAGTCCAGAACAGGCATCAGGGATCACTTGTGTAGAATCAGGAGATGTAAAAGGCTGCAGTCACAGAGGAACGTCAAACAACTTCACACAGGGAGCAAACTCAGATAAGCCCTAGCTTGCAACTAAAACCTGCGGCCAAATCTCACAAACAATGAGGGTGCCCACACGCGCACCCCAATGCCATTTAACAGGTTATGGGCTCTGTTCCAGGGATGTTGTTACTGCTCAGACACTGACCCAAAGTGCACACACACACACATCCCCCCCAGAAGGGTCTTTCTCAGGGGTACCCAAAAGGTGGGTTTGGAGAATCCCAAAAGATAAGAGGCTACTGTGCATGTCTCAAACACCAGTACTGGATGGCTGTGGAACCAACCAAGGACAGCTGGCAACAACAGACAAATATTGCTGATAATAACCAAGGACTGTTGGTATCAACATGCCATGAGAAAGAACAAAATTTGGCTGGAGAAGGGGTGCCATGCGGAGATAGGACAGCGCTTTTCTGAGACAAACATCCTTGTTCCTGGAGGTAAGCACAACACAGTACAGTACAAGCGCAGGAATGACACCAAGAAATAGGCGTGGACTATAAGGCAGGATTAAGACCACCAAGGACCCCCAAAGCCCTCAGACTCATCCAGAAAGGCTGGCAAGAATGGACTGCACATAACTAATTTGCATAGAAAGTGGAAAACCTATCTTTGGGGCAGAGAAACCTATGTATAACAAGGTACCACTCCCCAAACTCAGGTGGCATTCCCAGGACCCTGGATATCCCATCAGCTGGAGTGATGTAGCTGGATTCATGCTGAAACCAGGTGAAATCAGCTGGATCGATGTTGAAACCAGCCCTGATGATTTTCTTTTTTCTTTTCTTTTTTCCTTCTTTTCTTTTTTCCTTTTCTTCTTTTATCTCTTCTCTTCTCTTCTCTTCTCTTCTCTTCTCTTCTCTTCTCTTCTCTTCTCTTCTCTTCTCTTCTCTTCTCTTCTCTTCTCTTCTCTTCTCTTCTCTTCTCTTCTCTTCTCTTCTCTTCTCTTCTCCCTGCCTCCTTCCCCCCCTTAATATTTTTTTTCTCTCTTCATCTTCACCTTACCCCTTTATCCAAAATACACTGCCATGTGCTTATATAGTGCGTCAGGGAATAATATGCCAATTTCCATGCCCAGTGTTTAATTTGCTAACAAAACTTTCTGGTAGTTTGCGGGCACTCGGACTCTGATGTTCCTTTCGGCCACGAGCATTTACGAATCTTGGGTGCTTCATTCTCCTTCACGGTGAGTCGCCACAGGGTTCGCCACATCCAGAGGGTGCAAGGATCACTCACGGGTATCCAGGAGAGAAAGAAATAGTCACTCACGCGGGGAAGGTGCGGGTACTCGGTGCCAGGAGGTCTCCCGGGAGCCGTGCCCATTCCCAGGGAGGGCTCTCCCGCAGCCGCGGGTCCGTGCTGTGAGCGGGAAGGCGCTGTGCCCGCCCGAGATGTGAGCGGGAAGGCGCTGTGCCCGCCCGGGATGTGCCGAGGGAAGGCGCTGTGCCCGCCCGGGATGTGAGCGGGAAGGCGCTGTGCCCGACCGGGCTGTGCCGAGGGAAGGCGCTGTGCCCGCCCGGGATGTGAGCGGGAAGGCGCTGTGCCCGACCGGG
>VWZT01003582.1:0-23452 GCA_013397055.1 Pachycephala philippinensis | reverse complement strand
GAGGGGAGGCCCTGCGCCCGCCCGGGATGTGAGCGGGAAGGCGCTGTGCCCGCCCGGGATGTGCCCCGGGAAGGCGCTGTGCCCGCCCGGGATGTGCCGAGGGAAGGCGCGGTGCTCGCCCGGGATGTGCCGCGGGGGTGGCTGCGGGGGGACGCTCCCGGCACAAGGGCTCCGTGTGATCATCGCCTCACTCGGCGTGTTCAAGCATTGCCTTCCTACTCGTGTGTAGTTCAGATAAAAGTGTTATCCAAACAAGATAACAGGATCACAGAAGTGTACAGAAATCCAGATTTTAGAGTGCTATGATATATTTGAAAGGTCCTGTATAACTAAACTTGACAGCTGCCTGCAGCATCTTTATCTGCCCTTTCTTCAACAGTTGCCACTTCTTTTTTTTTCCCTTCTTTTTTACTGTTTCAAGATGTGACATTTCCTTTGGTCATTTTTCACACATTTTTATGTTTTAGTTTGGGTGAAAAATCAGAAACCTAGTAGCTGTAAGATAAAATAATTAATCTTCATATTAGAAAAGAACATTTATAAAACTTAAAAAATAAATATTTCTACGGTCTTTATCATATATAAGCATCATTGTATCAGATAATAGATTCATTGGCACCTGTTTGATACCTGAATTGCGGATCTGCCCAAATATCTGTTGTATTGCTGTTTATTACTCACTAGCCATTTATAGATACATTATTCTTATTTTGAGTATTTCCTGCCTATTTTCCATATTAATGTACTATGAACGTACATTTCATGTGATACGCATAAGAGTTCAACTGATGGAGACCAGCAAAACACAACTTTCTAAGAGAGCAGGAAATTCACAAATAATAAGCTTTTGATGCAAAGAAAAAGGAAAGGTTGCAGCATAAAACATACAAGGAAGGCAGAGTACAGCAATCCCTGTACCCATGTTCTAGGTCAGATATTACCCTAGTACAGTTCAGAAGCAGTATAACCACTACTTAGCCATTGTTTGCCTGGATTTCCTTGGAAATTTATAGATTTTGTAACTTGAAGATTGGTGTCAGTTCCTGCGAGGTTGATTTAGAACTCAGACAGAAGAAACATTGCTGTCTGAATCCTTTCACAGAAGCATATCACCAGTAAACCAAATGCTTTATATGCAGATGTTTTACAGCAGTTGGTACATTGGTGGATTCACAAATTTTGGACTTGTTCTGTTGGTAATGCCAGAGAAGAATAGGGTGGTTTAAAAAAGAAAGTTGCCTTTTATGAAGAATCATAGAACTAACCAGTAGAGATTTATTATAAGTGTTTAGAACAGAAACATTTCAATATGGTTGCAAGCAATTGTGTCTATGCACATGACAGCAATATCCATAATCTTTCTCATTTTCTCAAAATAAGTCCCTTTACAGTTTCACTGAGCAACTACATGCTGCTCATGCTTTTCATCTGACTTCATAGCTGAATAGGAGAAACAGTGCCCCCGGCCAGTTTTTATATAGTGCTTTAGCTGTTACAGCATTAATTTCAAATATAGCTTTGCCAGGGTAAGAGGCTTAAAACATACATATTTTAATTTTCTGGGTAGACTAAATCACCAGTGGCAGACCATTCTATGTGACAGAGCCTTTCCAATCTCCTGTTGACTATGGGCCACGCTCCAGAAATAATGTAATGAGTCCCAAAAAAAATTCTAGAGGGAAAGTGTTCTAAATTTAATGACTAGCGCACTGAAAGGAGGGTATAATTTTTCATTCTTCCAAATGAGACCTGGGGTTGCTGGTCAACAGCTGGCACTGTGCCCAGGTGGCCAAGGAGGCAAATGGCATCTTGACCTGTATCAAAAATAATAAGGCCAGCAGGACCAGGGCAGAGATTGTCTCCCTATATTCAGCACTGGTGAGGCCACACCTGGAATCCTGTGCTCAGTTCTGGGCCCCTCACTACAACAAAGTCATCGATGGGCTGGGGCACGTCCAGAGAAGGGCAATGGGACTAGTGAAGGATCTGAAGCACAAATCTTATAAGGATCAGCTAAGGATGCTGGGACTATTTAGCCTGGAGGAAAGGAGGCTCAAGGGCCCCTTATTGTTCACTTCAACTACGTGAAAGGAGGTCGTAGCCAGTCAGTCTCTTCTGCTCCCCAGGGAAGTGGTCACAGCGCCAGCCTGACACAGTTCAAGGACGCAGTGGGACAATGCTTTCAGGCACATGGTGTGGCTCTTGGGGATGGTGCTGTGCAGGGGAGGAATTGGACTCCATGATCCTTGTGGGTCCATTCTAACTCAGCATGTTCTGTGACTCTGTGATTCATTATCCAGATAACACTAACAAACATGAAAATAGTTCATTTCTGCACATACAAAATTGAAAAGAAAAAAAAAATGCAAAAACCTTGTAACATTTGTGAACTTTCTTTCACCATCTTGAATTGCCAAATTCTTGTGGGAAACTCTTAGCAAAATTACCTCTGAATTATAGCTTGTAGTATGTTGCCCTGAGTTTTGCAGTCCTCGATGTTTTCATTTTCTGTAAGAGTTTCTCACGCACTTTTCTGTAAACATAGCCATGCTTTGCTAACCGTGCTTCATTGTTTTGCATTCCATTTCTCCTAGGCGGAGACATTTGATGGATTTTTCCTTTGACCAGTGTGATTGAGGGGTGTTGATTTCTCTCTCCAATCCACAGTGATTTCTAAGAACATATATAAATAAAGTTCGGGGTCTTAGCCCTGTCTCTTTGCTGTTTCCCTCTTGGCGGGTGTCTGTGTGGTTCTTTTCGCGTCCAAGTGCGACAGTAGTAAGATATAGTTTGCAATAAATTTACGTAGTTTTTTTTGGTTGGGTGGTTTGGTTTGTTTTTTACTAACACATGAACACATTACAGGGGTCTTTCAAGCTCTCGTGTTTGTGCAGTAAACCTCTGTGGTGAGTTTGGTAGCTATCTCCAAGTATAATGTGTATGTATACACATGAGAACACAGGCAGATGCACCACAATACTTACACATATGTCTATTACAAAATTAACTGTTGAGATCTCCGCTAGCTAGAAAGCATCTGAGCTGCCACTGTTCGACTGTATGAGTGCCTAAATAAACCATGAACCTGGTAGTAAAGCTGCTTATTTAGGTAAGTGCTTTAATATTAAACCTGGCTCTCCCATTCAAAGGCAAAGAATGCACAAAAGTTTTTAAAAAGGAGTGATAAAGCAGTCTTTCAGGGCAGCATTGCCAATGAACTTGCAAGTACTGATCTTAATACTGTGTCTTTAGTATCCCTTAACGATTTAATGAGCAAAGATACAATGAAGCCAGACAAGCCACAGGAGAACAACACCTATGTCATGGCCTGAGTTTGCTCTCGTATTTCTCACCAAATCCAGGCTGGTGTGGTTCTGAACATGCAAAGGACTCTCTCTAGGGGCAGAAAGTTGAAAAAATAGTTCAGATGTTTTCACAGAAATCTCAGAATACCTGATGTTGTCAGGCACCTCTGGAGATCCTCTAGTCCAGCCTCCCTGTTCAGAGTGGAAGACTGACCCTTCACAGATTGCTGAGACGTTCATCCAGTTAGGTTTTGAATAGCTGTAAGAAAGGAGATTCCCAAATCCAAAGTCCCCAAAAGAGCCTCTAATAACCTGTTATGTTTGACTACCCATATTTGAAGTTTTTTTACTCATTGCCTCCTGTTCCTGTATTGGGTACCACTGAGAGAAGTCTGACTCCATCTTCTTTGCTACCCCCTAAACAGGTATCCATGCAGATAGACATCACTTTCACTGTTGCTGTCACCCCCCACCCACCTTTTCCCCATCTTCTCGAGGTTAAACAGATCTACTTAAAGAACTTCTGTTGTTTCTCTAGTTTAGCCGTTTCTTTTTGCACAATATTTATCTATGAAACAATTTTTGTTGCCTCAAAACTTAACATTACTTATCACTACTGAAGATCAAATATAAGACCAAATGGTTAGGTAAAGAAAAATCCTTCTCCGGTATCCACTGATACAATTATTTTCTATATATGCACTCACATCACACACTTAGGAGGTATGTGGTAGTTTTATTTACCTCACAAAAGGTAAGAACAAGAGATTGCAATTGAACAAAATTTTCTCCATCTTCAGAGTAAAGGTTTCTTTCCATTCTTGTGTGTCCACATGAACTATTGCTCTGCTTTCAAAACCTCTTGATTTTGAGTAAACGTTTATATATTTTTAGCTTTCACTTGTGAAATCAATATAGTCTATTTGTCCACCTCAATTTAACAAGCTCAGTAATCCTTTACACTAATCCCGATGAAATTGCTCCTGTGTTTCAGCAATGAATTAAAAAAGAGGGAAGAAAAAAATCCGTCTGCATGCTCAGATCACATCAGGTCTGTATAGTGAAGCTAGGCAACTGCTGCCAAAAGCATTGGCAGAAGTACTGACTGCTTAAAAGCTCAGTCCCAGACTGAATTTGTGCCATTCTAATTTCACCACTAAACACAAAGTTATTCCACATTACTGCTATGAAAAACATTTCTGTCAGAAATACTGACACGAGGAATAAAATGTTTAGTTAATTTAATTTTGCATTTATATAAAGATGTAATTTATATTGAATCTCTACTTATGGATGAGTTTTAAAAGAGAAATCATTGTGATAAACTATTAAGATTATATGTTAGAAAGCAGAAAGAGAGTCTCAAAGTTTGGCATCTAATGATAGAAATTAAGAACTCAGAATCCCAACAAAAGGATAAATATCTTAAGCTAAGCAGTTGATATAGATATAGTAGCAGGTATTAATGTCACAAAAAGAATAAAAATGTTGACAACAAGCCAAGAACTATTAGATTCCTACAGCGTCTAACTTCATTGCAAAGTATGTGAAAAATTGTAGAGTCAAGTTATTACTCCCTCTTAACATAAAAACTAAAATTTTTAGCTTGCAATATTGCAACTTACAGTACCAGTGAAGAAAAACTGCCTAAACTTCAGAGTGATTATATCCACCTGTGGATGGGCTGGGGAGAATTGCCCCAGCTTTTCATTTTCTTCCTGTGTGAGTCTGCCATACACTTCATCTTCTTTCAAACTGGTTCTTTTGGATCAGAGTCAAATCCCCTCATGCTGCCTGTAAATCTGTGACTAGAAGTTCTAATTCAGGTCAAGGTGTGGCAGTCAGACATTCAGAGACAGCCTGTTATTGTTCAGAAATACTGTGAAAATAATGTGCTGCTGCAGTGTGATATAGGAGGTTAAAAAAACCCCTTCAAATATTTCCGTGTAACTAGGAAATATAACTATATCTTGTCTTTCCCAAATGGAACTGCCTGGAAACTCTTCAAGAAATCAGATATTCTTTGATACTGTAAGTTTTCATGAAAGTGAATCTGTTTCAACTGGTTTTTTTTCTGTCTCCACAATCAATTTGGGTGTGAAAGAGCAGAAGCCCGTTGCCAGTTAAGAAACAGACCCAAGCTTTCTGGCTCTCAGCATCTTCCCCAGGCTGCCAGACTACAGCTCCTGCAGTTCTTATTACTCCTTCAGAAGCCAGGAAGATCTCTGTCTGCTCCAAAAGGCCGGTCAAGTAGTGGTTAGCTCAGCCTCCTGGTAACCTAGATTCCTCTCTTAATTTTGATTTAATGCATTATTCACCAGCTCCTGTTTCTCTCACTTGTGTAATGCTGTTACTCAAAAAGTGCCTGAGTACATTTCAGCAGGATGAATTGGGCCTCAGAACAGAAGGAGGGTGGGACTCATGTATACTTGGCACTGACCCTTTCAGTAGCACTTATCCAGAGGGATAGCTGAAGACCAGCTGAAGACAGAGTGTACTTCTCCAGTACTTTTTTAAAACACAAATAAAGAGTGAAATACATGAGGGGCTGTGCAATCAACCTTTATTCATTGTATATTTTTGTTTAAATTACAAGGTACGGAAAGAGATGTTGAGATACATATTGAGAAATGCAATTAAAAATTAAGAGAAAAAGAGTATAAATTGGTAAAATTATATTTCCCTCTTCAGAGGAAATATTCTTGAACATAGTAAAGTACAGGAGCATTTTCACTTTCAGATCAGTGAGGACAAAAACAAACAGTAAGGTTCTCATTTTTTGCTCTTCTGATAGGCTTAGATTCCCTTTAGTCTGTGTTGTGACCTTTGTGTGGCTTGGGTAGTCTTTTTTCCCATACCTGAGAGAAGGCTCCTATATGTCTCTGTGGTGTACAAGATCAAGGCCTCACTGAAGCATCCTCTTCCTACAATTCCACTGCTAATTTTACAGAAGATGCAGTCAAGTCCTGATGAGATATTTTAGATAGAACGGTTTTTCACTGAACAAATGGAGTTTTATCTGTAGAAATATCTAACAGGAACATAGTTTGGTAATTTTTTTTTCAATGGGAGAAACCTGAGTTTGTTATTTTAATAACATTTTTACTATTTTTATTGAGATATTTCCATTACAGAAATATGAAGAAATAAAGGTAAGATTAGCATTATGCACGTAAGCTTTGTTCTTTTCCTATTTTATCATGTCATATATATTTAACTTTCTCAGGAAATTTTGAATTTATCTTCATGGTCAAGTTTCAGTTTATTTGGGGGGGGCAGGGGGGTTTTTATAAAAGGAAAATGTTGACTGCTGCCCATCTTTCTAAACTGATTGGTAAAATACGGAAGCAGAATAAGAGGAATCAATGAGCATTTATATTTGTGAACAAGTTGTAAATATTCCCAAACACAAAAAAACCTTATTTTTAAGTAGGTAAAACCACAATAGCATTTTCCTAGCACCAGTCTCTGCATACTTGTAAATAACTAAGACTAGAACTGTAGCTGAAAAGTATTTTCTTTCCAGCAGAGGGACTGTAAGAGCTAAATGTGAATGTGTTAACTGAACTACCTCTATGAAAATAGAGCTGATCAGATTGAAAAATAACCATAAAAGCAACAGAATTAAAACATTTAGAGAGTAGATTAGGTGCTTGGATTTATGGCCTGAGCAAATATAGCAAATAACGTAACAACAATGAGGACATTCAGAGATTGCCTTGTGCTAGTATGGGAGGAAAAGGTAAGCTCTGTGATTTTTACTGAGGATATTGCCATGATAATGCCAAGGGGTCAGCACATTGTGTTGTAAACTGATTGCCACATACTCTGTAAAACAGGCAGAGTTATACAAGTGATACTGCAGTGGTTCACCTTATTTTTAAGTGAGCACATTTTTTTACACAAACGTGATCATTAAATAACAACAGCATGAGTCTAAGTCAGTAGAATGATGCAGCCTGCTTCATTCGTGAGCTCGGCCAGCAGGTCAAAGGAGGTGATTCTCCCCCTCTACTCTGCTCTTGTGAGACACAACCCACACTGCATCCAGTTCTGGTGTCCCCACATAACAAGGACATGGAACTGTTGGAGCAAGTCCAGAAGAGAACTGGAGCACCACAGCTGTTCAGCTTGGAGAAGAGAAACTTGTGTGGAGACCTCATAGCAACCTTCCAGTATTTGAATCTCTCCCTCCTCCTACAGGGAGGCCAGAGAGGGACTATTTGTCAGGAACTATAGTGATAGGACAAGAAATAATGGGTAAAAACTGAAAGAGGGGAAATTTAGGCTGGATATTAGGAAGAAGTTCTTTACTGTGAGGGTGGTGAGACACTAGAACAGGTTGCCCAGAGATGTGGATGCCCCATCCCAGGCAATGTTCAAGGCCAGTTTGAACAAGGCCCTGAGCAACCTGGTCTAGTGGGATGTGTTCCTGCCCATGGCAGCGGGGTTGGGACAAGATGATCTTTAAGATCCCTTCCAACCCTTAACATTCTATGATTCTATGATTCCATTATTTATTTCAGTAGATGTTTCTGGAAGACAGTGCTGTGTCTTTCAGCCTTTTTTTCCTTCTCAGAATATCTTCTTTCTTGGTGCTATCTCAAGCAAAAGTAAATGTCTCTATGTTCAAAAAGGATAATGAGAGCAAAGGGCTTTCCCTTCCTTTCACACTTCTAAGAAATTGCATTCTCTTTTACGTCATCATGAATGCAGACCTTTCAGTGCTCAGCAGAGTGAAATTATTTAAAAACAGGGTGTAGACCTTTTCATTCAGAATATGGAAATGAGGATTTCATATTCATATAGCTAGTCATTATCTTCTCATTGTTTGTTATAACACCTTTTCTCCTACTTAGAGTGATGTAAAATCACTGTATACAAAGGAAGAAATGTGGGGATCTTATTGAATAATTATGACTGCATCTTCTCATACCATAGTATGCTGAGACAAATTCCACATGCTTGATATCTGTAGGCAGAAGGGATCCAAGGCCTTTGGATTTATTCAGCCCACTTAGGAACCTGCTGAAAAGAGAAAAGAGAAAAAAAGAAAAGGACACTTTTATTCTCCCAGGGAGAGAAAAGAGCATTTCTTTGTATTGTACCTCGATCAAGAATACTGCATCCAGCTGAGCCTAATCAAACAGAGAGAAATACGTGGCAGTGTTTGTGTGCGGAATGCACACACACTCCAAGACACCATATGAGGCATAATGCCTGCTGTCAGACTTTCTCCCCTCTGCCGCATATTATTTTTTAAACCCCATTTTATCTCATACAGATTCTGTTAGTGATTTTTCATTTTATTTTTTAAAAACTCAATGCATCTACTCATGTTTTAGAGATCCTTTAAAGAGTCAAGGCTTTCTTTCTATCTCAGAGATGAAGCACTAGGATGACAGTCAGAAGACAGTTATTTCTTTCCCCATCTCTGATGTTGATTGAGTGTGTTACCTTGGAGGATTCAACTTCTCTCTCTGAGACTCAGTTTCTAACATCAAAACCTGAATAAATACCAAAACTTCAACGTGGATATTGGTAGATATTTATGTGAGATACTGAAAAGAACACAAAAACACAAATAGGTTAAAACACTGCCTCCTGCAGTTTCCAATGATGTGCAATGCTCAATGACAGGAGATGGCTAGGCCTGTTTTGAAGAAGATGGAAATCTGGTTTTAGTACTCTACAGTTGTTTTTCTTTGATTCTATGGATTTACACACTCCATGTTTGAACTCATGTAAATTTTTAGCACCGACAATATTCTGCACTGAAGATGCACTGAATGAAGAAATTGTTTACATGCTACCATCTTCTCTTGTTGGATGTTATTTAGTTCTTATATTGTGTATCTCCCATGCATTTACTTTATGATATACATGAGTTTATATACCTTTGTATAACCCCTTCACTTGCCTCCTATCTGGGCTGGAAAGCTGTAATTTATTCAATAGTTCCTTCTACAGTTTGATACTTTTAAACATTTTTCGTCCTGCACCTTGTCATGTGAAAGGCAGCTTTCCTTGAAACGTTTGTGTTGGATCAGTCTATCAGCACAGCCAAGGAAGACAAAATCCTTGTGCCCAACCAGCCTGTCAGCACCCTATTACGTAGACCTCACTGAACAGCCTGCTGTATTGGAGTGTGATTCTACTAATTTACTCAGGATCATGCACCAATAATACCTGCACTTTTATTTGGAATATTGTCAGTTTTGTCAACTCTGTTATCTGCTGCCAGCTGCTTCTAGCGCCCCTAAAGGACTCACATCAAGCAGTGTATGGAATGACACTCTATATTAACAAACACAGTGATAGTAGAAGACTGCGATGGGCTGTTCAGAGATTGCCATTGATAGTATGCTGACTGCAAAAATGAACTTGAAGTGATATACAGACAAGTTCCTATCACAAATGAAAGCTAGCTTGAGATAATCATTCTGTGTGCATGGGATAAAGTTCTTGCCCAATATCTGTCCCAACAAATGAGAAGACAGGTTCAGGTTGTTGAACAGTCCTAAAAGTTGTGATGGAGTCTTCGTTGACTTCCCTACTTCCCTCCCCACATAAGCTGTATTTGTATTAATGTCTTTGATGGAGGGGAAAAGGTAATCTTAAAGTTGATGTCAATTCATGTTTAGGTGGAGTTCGACTGACTTTAGTCATTAGCATAGGTAGGGGCCTGAAAAGCAATATGCATTCTCGAGTTAATGAAGCAAAATTCAGTTTTTGATTATCATCTAAATCATTCTTTGACTTAGTTCCCATTAGCTGCATTTTTTGATGGAGCAAAACCACAATAGCTCTGTGTTGCTCAGTCTGTTGCTTCATATCTGTAGTGTTCCTGCTCTTTAGATGTGCAGACAGTTTGTCCCTGGTGAACTATAGCCAACACATACACTCCTTGCTGACCTTTGTTTTTTGGTGTTGTCCCCACACACCTCCAGACCTTTTTTAGTTCTGCTATAATGTTTTCGCTAGGAAGCATTATACACGATATTCAGATGTGCATATAACACACATTTCTACAAAAAAAGGGCATAATTAACTTTTCTATTTTGTTTGCTATTTTTTTCATAATAATTCATAGAATTACATTTGTTTTCTTGACTGCTCTTGCACTGACCTGATATTTTCATGGAGCTTTGTGTTATGATGCAGAGATCTCATTTCTTAATGATGATTGTCACCTGTCCACCCATCACTGTTTGCACAAAGATTTGTCATTGCTTTTTACTAATCCTGTTCAAGTTCCAGATGTGTCTGATCCATAATCTCTGCTGAGATCTCAAGATTCTTCTATGCCCAGTGACTCTCCAAATTCCAATGTGGATTTTATTATATTTGTTATCTCCCAGTGACTTGTCTTGGAGCTATTCTATTCTGTATGAACAATCCACTGACGGAAGGATTTAAATATTCAGGGAAGCTCCTCCGTGTTACCTTGGGAATAGCTAATTATTTGTACAAAAGGAAACAGTCCCAAAGAAAACAAGACAGACTGAAAGGATGCTAAATTTCATAGAATTCCTCTATATTCAGCAGAAAGATATTTGTGGAAAGCTGGCCCAAAGTTTTCTCCACTGGCTGTTAAGGACACTTAGCTTCTTGTATGTGTTCTTGTTCACCCACTTGACTTAGCTCAGTGAACAGAGCATTCAACCAAACATTTATGGAGGTAATGTAAGGATTCCAAGAAGAGCATCCCTTATTTGAGGTAAATTCCCTAGTTAATGGGAGCTAGTCATTCCATAGTTTTAAGGAAATTCTCTTTCTTATTCTGATTTGGACAACACATTCTTTACTGAATCCAAGAAAATTTTGGACAAAATTATGGGTAATAAGTTAAGAAGCCATACTCACAAAAAAAGTGAGTATGGAATAACAAAAAAGTAAGTGAGCATATGAAAAATAACTACTGTGGAATTAAAAAGGAAATAAATAAGATATAACTATGAAAAGTAAAAGGATTAAGAAAAAACAAGCTTTACAAGCTTTAAATTCTGTGTGAAATTTTAAGATTACTTGCAGCCACCAATAAGGCAAAATCAACCTTAAATCTGAATTTTCTGTTTTCATTTCTGTGTTTTATGTTGGAGTCACAATGAAGTCTTTGTAGGAAACCCAGCTCTGTCCCAGGGCATTGGGCACCTCCATGCCCAGTGGGGCATGGTGGGATGGTGGCCCCAGGCTGGGATGTTGCCCTCCAGGTGTTAGTGGCTCGGCAGGAGCAGGAGGTACATGGGCACACAACAGCAGGAGCTGGACCTGGAGCTCTGGCAGGACCCCCAATAGAAAACACCTTCCCAGCCAGCATTCACCCCATCGCCCCTGGGAGCTTCTCCAGGGTGACCACTGGGAAGAGGCCACCCTCAGCTGCATTGGCTCTTAAATGACCCAGAGCCTTATGAGCTGAATCTCCAGGAGCCCCCCAGGGATGCTGTCATGGCCTTTTCAATATCTTCTACTCCAAAATTTCCTAAGTAGATACCAGAGATCACTGTCATTGCACTTGATATGAACTGTAATGTATGCAAAAGACTCTGAGATTACCCACAAGGTGAAGCTCATTAAACATCATGGACAAGGACCAACTAATTTCTAAATAGTCACTGGGCATTGACAGGGTTTAGGCATGGATCTGTTTAAAACTGTGCAAACTGAAGCATATCTTGACAGCCTCATAAACAGGACCTCAGGTGTGAAGGAAATGCTAATGTTAAAAATCTAAAGGATGAAAGATTTTAGCTGGTTTGGAATGAAGCAGTAGGTTAGACAGAAAAGGAATAGTGTCATAACTGAGAAATTAAGTATTTGAATTCTATTTCAGTCATTTGAGGTATCTTGCTCATCTTCCAGACTACAGTTCTTTGGAAACTGATGAAAAGGATGAACTACAGTTAACCTTCCAGGTAATATCTTATCTGTGAGATCTGTCTCTTCCTACAATACTATTTACATATTTTGTGTAGTTTTTGAATAAACCCTCAGATTAATGCTGGGAATAGGGGCCTTTAATCTAAACACCTACACATGAAGTTTTGCTTCTTTGCTTGTTTTCTTTCACCAGCAAAATTGTGTTCTTTGTCATGTGATGACAGCTTTCATGGGCTTGAGAAAAAATTCTAGGTGTCCCACCACTCAGTTGCACAGTAGCTGGTATTTGCTGACAAGAAGGAGTGCTGTCAGACTGAGAAGAGTGCTGAGCTGTGGATGCTCAGCATCCTTGAGAGGTTCATACCTCTTTTATTATGGGCAATGTCTTCCCATAACTTCAGTTTAGCTGGAGTTTACCTTGCCCAAATTCAGACGTGTAAGGTTTTATTATGACTAAGACAGAGGAATCAACAACCTGCAGTGGTTCTGGATTCTGAGATTTATTAAAGAACCTTCAGGCTTTTACCCTGTTTGATTATCTCACACACTTGCTCTAAAAAGTGCTATTTTCACTAGGGGTCAGTTTCCCTTCCCCACAGAGAGTTCCCTGCTGCCCAGGGAGGGCAGGCAGACAGTCATGTCTGGACAGTGGCTTGCAGCAACCAGTTTCAGCCCAAGTCCCTGGGCATCTGCCAACATTTACCTCCACTCATCTCTGACCTCCAGGATTGTGCTCCCACATCCAGGATCTTTGCTCCAATCACACAGAATCACACAGAATCATTGAATCCAACCTTTGACTGGTCACCACCATGTCAGATAGACCATAGCACTAAGTGCCATGTCCATTTGTTTCTTGAATACCTCCTGGGGTGGTGACTCCACCACCTCCTTTGAAGTCCATTCCAATGCTTAACAACCGTATTCATGAAGAAATTCTTCCTTATGTCTGACCTGAACCTTCCCTGGTGCAGCCTGAGACCATTTCCTCTTGTCCTGTCACTGTTGCCTGGGCTAAAAAGCGATAAGTCTTTTGTGTAATTCTCTGTGATTGTCAATGTGCACAAATGCTTTGAAAAGAAATATAATTGTATTTATGTAACAGCAGCATGCCTCTGTGTCCCTGAATCAGGCCCCTCACCACTTTTTTCAGACCCCTCCTTCTGAGACCAGTTCTCAAAAGCCCTTATTTTTAACACTGGCTTTCTTTCCAGAGGCCCAAACCCTAAGCTTTCCAACCTAATTAGAGTATGTGCACATGCGTAGCTTCCTAATTGGTGTTTCTCTCTCATGTCTCTATTAATTGTAGGATTCAGGACGTGTCACTTTTGCTCAGTTCAAGTGGTATCAGAATTTGTGACCAGTCCACACTGGTTGCAGCTAGCAAGTTTCTGCTTGAAAATACAAAAGCTCAATTCCAGACATTCACCCGTACACACACGCCCCCACACTCACAGTGCAAATTATCTGCTGCCTGTTAGCATTTACAGTTTAAGCTATTTTTGTCACCTACAACAGATTTAGACAGCTGCTTCTATACTAATCATGCCAGAGTGCCTTTGATGGAAGTAGAGAGGAAAAGACATTTTTAGGGTATCTCATCTACTTTAAAAGTGCCAGTTGAAGATGTCATGGACTGGGCCATGGAAATGCCAGTTCTCTTCATCTGCAAAATAAAGGAAACCCTGGGGGCTGACTTACAGCAATCTTGATCAGGTGGCTTCTACTTTTCACAGCTGATTACAATGTAAAGATGTAAATATTTTTCTGCCTAGTTTGGAAAGCCAAAGGGTTGGGGTTTGAGCAGGTCTGAGCAGGTGTGAACACAGTGCAGGTGCTAAGAGAATGCTGAGGTAAAAAGGGGAGTTCATGGGTGCCTCAGGCTTCTTTATGGTCAGCAATGACTAAGAGAGATTGTTCTGGATCTCAGTTTTACTTCTGAATATGTAAGATCCCTACTTAATTTTCTTGGTCTTTAAACTGCTTTTTGGAGCTGGCTTGCCTGTTGTTTTTGTGTTTGGATTTCTTTTTTCCCTGACATTTTTTTCTAGTAAAATATTAGGAAAAAAATGACAATAGAATTAACCAAGACAATCCTCACCTATGCTATTCTCTTTCATTAGGCCCTGGACTCATGATGTTGTATTCATGCATAACTATTTTAGGTTTGAGATTTTTTTTCTTCTAAACTTTCACACTGGTACAAAGACAGAAAATAATTTGCATTTTATTTTAAGTACACCATACAACATAGTGAACTGCAGAGTTAAAAAAAATCCTTTGAGAACAATAGGATTATTCAAATAATTATGTCTATGCCTTTGGTAAGTATTTTTTTGTATAAAGTGATAAGAAAACACACCCTCCAGTGCAGGTATTTTGTTATCCCTTTTGACATTCACGTCCATTAAAGAAGCTTAAAATCAGCCTGAACTTTTCTGTTAGCTTTAGGGAATGGCATATGTACATTTTATCTTCCTCTTCTTCTTTGGCAACTACTCAAATGTCTATTTATTTAAAATTCAAGGTGCATTTACTAATTAGTGCCAGAGGAACTGTAAACTTAATAGGTCATAATAGGTCATATATGTCATACTGTTTTATATGCACCTAGGAACACATAAAAATGAGATTAATGAGGGGGGGACTTATATGTCAGATTTGATAACAGGTAAAATTGTTTAAACCTATGACTTAAATTAGAATATGTTACATGGAAGCCCTATGTGAACCCAGAAATTTAAGGGATTTTGGTGTAAAGTAGCAGTCCCAAAGGAATACTTTAGTATTCTATTTTCTTTGGCATATGTAGTAAATCAATTTCAGTATATTTAAACAGGTATTTTGAATCTGATATTTTATTCTCTGAATGTCTTTTGGATGGCATAACTTTTGAATATAGTAAACTAGAAAAAACAGACTCAAAATTATACACTGCTCTTTGTTCTAATTGCTGTAAAGTTATCATTTGGTAAGGAGGAATGAGAAAACACAGTGTTATGCAATTTTTGTACTGTAGAAATATATTAATCTGCATATGTTAGTGGCATAAGATCCTGCCTCTCTATCTTTGCAAATATTTCAGTTCATTCACTGGAAGCAGTGAGAGAGTCTAGCTTTTACTTTAGCACTGATGGGGCAAAATAAAGTACTTTGAGTCAGCTGAAGGTGGTCATGGGGAATGACAGTATTATCTCCCCAAAGACTCTATTTCACATGCTTAATGCATTTGCGAGTCTGGTAGATGGGAGATTTGTGAATTTGAGAACAGATGCTCCTGATGCAGAGTGACATGTGCCAAAGCTATGGCTTCAGCTTTCTCCTCTCCTGCTCTTTTTTTGTAAGTGAATGGCTCCCATTCCAAGGAAGGGAAGCCACAGAATTTCTTGTGGGTTGCAGGGGGTTCCTGAGTGTTGAGCATATCAGAACTGTAGTTTTTCAAAACTTTATAGTCTAAAGACAGATTTTATGTGCCTTCACTTTGTGAAGGTGAGCCATCTGTCAAATTGTCCTGGCACCACCTCAGAGATAGGGCTGTTCAAAGAAAAGACCTCTTCATGTGTTTTAACATGGGTAACACTACATTCATCTGGGATTTATTGTTAAAGTACTTATCATAGTAGCTGAAATGTTTCAGAATTGTACTCTGACTCTAGATCTGTAGACCATTAGCACAAACATTAAAAAACTCTGCGCACCAGAGACAACTTTATGTTGCCATTTTGCAGAATCTTAGAAGGGATGAGCCATGTTAGGTCATCCAGGAATTATTTCTTCCAAAGCAGGAATCTGTCTCCCACTAAGCTTTCCAACTCTAACTGTGCTCTACATCCACTCCTGTTTTAAATGTTTGAAGAGAGAGTTTCTCCTTATATTCTAATCTATGCCACATTCTTACCTAAGTGCGATACAGCAGTCTGCAGTGAAGAGAAATCCCGCAGATGGTTATAAGAAAGTGTTCTTTGACGGGAGACAATAAATTAATTTTTTCCTAATACACTATTCGGTATATTGGCTCAGGGTGAAGTTTTCAAATTTTCAAACGTAGCTTTTAAAGGAAAAGAAAAATTAAAAGCAGATTTTAATGTGTATTTTTAAGAAGTATATTTAATAAAAATCTTGCATAAATCTGGAGATAATGGGTTTTTGTCTGTTCATTCTATTAATTCTTTACAGAAAGTGCCTAAACCCCCAGAATTACTTTTTGTACTATATAAATAATGACATTCTCAAAGATGAAAAACCTAGATAATCGACTCTATTATCCAATTGAAAAGGCATCAAAGGGAAAATGAAGAGAAATGGACAGCAAAAGGCAAAAATTTTAGAGAGAAAAAGATGGAAATGTATCTAAGAAAGCTTTTGAAACTTTTTGGGTTGTTTTAAAAAACGAAAACCCTTTGGAAACAAGCTACCAAGAGCTATTTCAGTACTCCATACTTTGGGAAAGAAATAAGTGCAGAGGCTGCTAATTACAGTAAAGTAGAGTACTGCTGCCCTGGGATGTTCAGCATTCCTGAACTAAAAATCTACACAGTTTCTTTCTTTTCACTTAAACTCTGCAATGTAGATTTGTTGAGTAGATGCTTGTACTCGCCGTGTACATATATAAGAAATAAATTAGTTTAAAAATCCAAACGTTCTTATTACCCTTTAGCAAATATTAAACTAAATTATGTCCCCAGCTATGTCAGTGTAACTGGCTTCAGCTCAGTACAAATGGTCAAAATTGTGCTTGTGCAAATAAAAAGAGATTTTGGCTCAGTCACTTCAAAGAAATGGGACTGATAAAATTAACAGTGTCTTTACGACTAACTAAAATTGCTTTTGCATGTTGCTAATGTACTATATCTACCACAATAGCTGCAATCTACCAGTCTTCAATAGCTATCTTTTGATTTTTGAATTTACAACAGTGATCTGAATCTATACTTTCAGTCATTCCTGAAAAGTTGGTGTTGCAAATCTATAGCTGGAATTTCACCCATTTTTTATCTATTCCTGGAAATGAATGTCTTAAATTGTTTTATTCCTTATATTAATGTTAAGTATTTTAAATCAGTTCCAGTGACACCGTTAGAACACTTTGCCCTGATTTGACTTTATGCTATATCACCATAGATATTTTTTGCCCTACTAAGCTTCAGTTCGAATTGAATGGTAATTCCTATATCAATACCATTTTCATTAAGCTTTGTTTCTTTTACCAGGGCAAGGCAATATTTTGCAGTTATTGGCCGAAATTTTGTTAGGAATGTGTAACTATTCTATGGACAAATATGCTGACAGACTACACTAGGTTGTAAAGAACAGACTAGCAGGTATTCTCTGAAATGCTGGGCTGATAACTTAGCTTGATAACATTGCTGTTGGCTCAATAAGACAGCCACAAAACTGGAATTTTCCTCATTTCTTCTATGACTTCAAAGTTAATTATTGCAAGCATTCACATTTCATCTGTTATCTCACAACTGAATATTTGGTATTGGGATAACAAATTTTCTTTGAGTTATACTCCAATGGTCCCTTTTGCCCAGAAACTTTAAAGACATTACTCTTGATCATATGTATGATTTCCTGATATGGTTTATGCTATAGATTGGCTGAATATTGGTTTGTAAATACTTTTTAAATGCTAATCTTTATCTGCAGAATTCTATATACTTGAGGATCTAGTTGGATTAAGTGTTTTATGTTTCTGAAATATTTTGAAGAAATATACAGTAAATAATAGAAAATACTTCCATTTTCCCCACTTTTTTATTATATTAGAGATGGAAAAACCTCCTATAAGAATCATTAATTAGTCTATTTTTAATTTCTATCTCATGTAGAATACAGTGGCAAATGTGATTATATTGTTTATAAGTCTGCTGCTGCGGCTGCTTGCTAAACAGAGCATAAAATTAGAACTTTTATTTCTTGTTTTAAAATTGCGTTATAGAAGTAATTTTATTACTCTTTATTGTACTGAGATAGCTATTTTCTAAGATATAAATCATCGTGGTCTTTATTTAATGTTTTACATTCAGTCAGTTCCTTACAGAAGACCTCCGCAGAGACCTTGGGCCCCTTTGACTGCAGTCAGACTACATTTCCTACAGTCATTAACCAGGTAGTTAAAATTATTTTTAGTATGACTATGTCTTTCATTCTGAGCTGTTCTCATCCAATATTGCTAAATGCTTCATTCAGATGGTTTAGATTTGTTCACGGTAAAAAAAACCACACTGCTCCTCTGATCAACACTTTGAACAGATCACTAAGAGACCTGCCAGAAATACTTGACCTTGTGAATAGTGTGTGGACAATTAACTTATTCAACCTCTTCACATCAGGTGAGCTATTAAAGACCATTATTGTCACGTGTACTGTAGAATTATATGTGTATGGTCTTTACCTACATGTGGTATTTCCGTCTACAAAGACACAATCCTTAGATCTCCCTTCCCTCTTTTTCTGTCTGTCTCCCCCAAGCAGTTTCATGAAGCTTTGATTAGTTCCTCTTTCTCTGGAAATTTTCCTTTTCCCCATAACGAAAGGAATTTTAGATAAGAATAAAGTAAAAGAGAGTAAGAAGACATAAACATAAGGATAATGAATAAAACTTACATTACGTGTTCGCAGATCCTCATATGTTGAATTATCAGTTTCCCTGAAGAGGACTCTCTAATTGACTATCCTTTACATTAAAATAAAAATATTTGACCTCCTTATGAAATTAAAGTTATCTTTCATTAGTAACGATATTAATCTTTTATTATATTAATTAAATTTTATTACATTATTTAGCTTTCAAAAATAATTTTTGTCTATGGCAGTAAGTGACACAGATTCTTCTTTATTGTGATGAAAAGCACTGCTTAAGTTATTACATATATTTTCTTTTCATTTTACACCCCCTATTTTGCCTAAGTCGGTTTAAAAAACAACCCCTTGTGTAATCATCTCTTCTCCATTCATTTTATTTCTAAGTCATGCCCTGAATACTTTCTTTAAAAAAAAAAAATCATGGTTTCAAAATGCCCTTTCAATAAAGTCTGATCTGCACTGACACTGCACTGACATAATGTCCTTGTTCTGGCCGGGACAGGGTTAATTTTTGCAGTAGCCAGGAGGGAGACATGGCTGGGACCTTGATGTTGTTCTATACCATTTCACATCATCGCTGGGAGAGGGGAAAAGGGACTCTCTTCCATGGAGAAAGGGCTCCTTCTGGTCTTGAAAACATGGTGGCGAGAACCATCATGGTATTTGTTTATTGTCATTTTTGCTTGTGAATAATTCTATATTTCTGTATACTTTTGTTATTATTATTGTTGCTGTTACTATTCCTTTTCTTATCTCATTGATCTTTCCAGTAAATTATTCATATCTCAGCCCATGAACTTCACCTTTTTGCCTCCAGTTCTCAGCTCCATCCTGCCAGTGGGAAAGGGAGGGGAGGGGGAAGCAAGACAGTTTCGTGTGTTTTGGGAGAGTCTTGGTGGAGGCACTGAGTTGGGGAATACCACTCCTAAACTATGACGCTTAACTATACTGGTTTAGAAGGGGTTTTTGAAAATTCTGTGTGAACTTGTATTACAGATTACATTTTTTTTTTCCTTAACCTCCATTTCATGGAGGTTTCACAAAATATGGAGCAAGCCTTCAATGAGGCAATTACAGAGACAAATTCATCCATCAATTTAGCTCTACTTATTTTTGTGTCACAATGTTTTCTCCCTTCCTTCTTTTCTCCATCCCTCCTTTCCTCAAAATGGTCCAGAATAAGGATGTTTTCTTGCAGCTTGAAAAGAGACGAAAAATATTCTGGTAGTGTATCTCCTAGAGTCTCGATCTTCCAGATCTCCAACACAAATATGTGTATGCTGACTTTTTGGTTGTGCCAAGGTGATTTGAGCTGATTTAAACATTGAAACATTAGGGTCTCTTGACATGGATAATTCTGATTGGAAAAAAAATCTCTTCATTTTGGCATACCTACAAGAATAATAACTTCTGTCAGCAAGGCATGGTTGAACAGCTGTCACTGTGTTGAGGAGAGTAATCTTTTCTTTCAACTCAACAGCAGCCAAGACAGCTTGTCAGAGTGTAGCTTAAAACAATAGACAACTTCTGAATAAAGAAACCACAGACTACTTCATGAATGAAGTAATTAACTTAATTCTGGAGAAATCACCCTTTGTTAGTACTAAAGATTCTTTAAATTCAGATCATGGAATATTGCCTTAAGATTTTCAAAACACGATGATTAAATTGGATACCACTAAGATCACCATGCTATTTCAAGTAACAGACAAAAAAATAAGAAGCATGGCAGGGGTGGATTCACTCAGTCAAATACCCTGGCCTGATAGTGACCACTACTGAACATTTGGCAAGAGAGATAACAGACAAGCTTGCAGCATCAACTTCTTTGCTTCTAGCAACCCATGATTCGGAGACAAACTGTTATATTTGTCTCTGTGTTTAGCCTTCAGTGGAACTCTGTTCTACTAATATGAACAATTCCTTTCTGAGTCCATTTGTGCTTTTGGCATTCATCAACATCCCAAGGCAAAGAGTTCCACAGCTTAAATATATATCTACTTTTATATTAGTCTGCACCAAATAGTTTCCTTTGATGAATTCTTAATCACTGTAAGAAATTGTGAATAATCACTGTATATTCACTTCTCCTTATTAACTGTGATTTTTGTGCCATTACCATTTGATTCTATGATTCATCCTTTTTTCAAAGTAAAGAATGTTAATTAATTTCTCCAATACATAAATTAATCCACAGCAGTGATAAGGCTTTTATCACTTTTCCCATGCCTTTTTCTATTTCTACCGAATACTTCAGTGGGAAGAAGCAGAACTGTACAAACCATTTAAGATCCAGATAGTCTAGGGATTTATATGGTGTCATGTTTTCTGCTTTATACCCTATTTTATTGTTAATAATTCCTGATCTAATCTCTAGGTTTTCCACAGAACATTGTTCAGTTTGTGATTAAACAATCAAAAAATTAGTGAACGAAAACCCTTCTGAACTGGAGTAGTTCTATTTAGAGTGCATCACAAAGTGACATATTTAGGATTGCTTTGTGTCTTACTTGATATTTTTTTCCCCATGTGCACTATTTACATTTCAACTACGACTTTATCTCCCACTCTAGCAACATTGTGAGGTCAGTTACAATTAAATCTTTGTACCAACTCTTTATGGTCAATCTTTATCTTTAGACATCTGGATATTTTTGTGCCATTGTTATTAACAGCTTCACTAATGATACTCTACCCACATTATTTATAAATATATTGAACACCCTAAATACCATAGAAGCGTAGCGTGGGATTTAGTCCCTGTAATTGAACAATGACAAATGTTATCCTAGATTCACGTTGTCTTTTCAAATCCACTCATGGCAGTCACCTGAGAAGTTTTAATTCCCAGTTTACAGCATGATTAACATTAAATTAAATTTAAGGGTATAGTTCATATATTAAGAAAGAGAAATTCAGACCTATACGAGAGAAGTGTGAGATTATCAATTACAGTCAATGAAGAGCAACTCCCACAGTCTAAAAATACTTTTCATTTTATCCTAAACTAAACATTTATATACAATTCCACAGTATTGGGATCATTTTTGTTTGCAATATCATAGTGTCCTTCAAAAAAATTTAGAAAATTTGAGCAAAAGAAAAGTTCTTTTTATATGACCCATCTTGAATCTTCCTTATTATAAAGTATTTTTTATCAGATTTATTCATCTTTCAGCTTCTTTTATTCTTTATTATGCTTTGTACTAATTTCCCTGATATAGAAGGCTGGTCTATCATTTTCCAGTTCTGTAAAAGAAAAATTATATTTACCACATTTTGTTCTACTGAAATTAATTTGATTAAGTGATAGGTTATGACATTAGTAATTTGACTTTTTTTTAGTTCTTCTGGGCTGTGGAGGAATACTTGACAATTTCTTATGATTCATCTTACCTTTTCAATCTAAAATATCTTCTAATGATATGTTAGTCTGCAAAAATTTCTTTAATTTTCCTCATTAAAGGAAAATTTCCAGGACAAACCTCCCATAGCTCCTATGCAATGAATACCAATGCAAATAATGCTTTTATTTCTCCTGTTTTACTCTTTCTCAACACTCTTGAACCTTCCTATTCCAACTTTCTCATTTGTTGACCTAACAGAATTTTTGGCAGTCTTCCTCTTTAATTAATAGTTTTCATGTATTTAGCAAGCTGTTTTTCTAAGCATTTCTTGGTCTGCTGTTTAATCATTTTATACTGACATTTGGATGAGCCAGCAGAGAGCCCAGATGGGCAATTGCATCCTTGCTTGTATCAGAACTGGTGTGGCCAGCAGAACCAGGGCAGTGATTGTGCCCCTGTAGTGAGCACTGTGAGGCCACACCTGGAGTGCTGTGTCCAGTTCTGGCCTTCCACTAGAAGAAGGACACTGAGGTGCTGGAGTGAGTCCAGGGAAGGGCAACAGAGCTGTTGGAGGGGCTGGAGCAGCTGAGGGAGGTTGCAGTTGAGGTTGCTTAGCCTGGAGAAAAGGAGGCTCAGGGGAGGCATTATCACTCTCTAGCACTACCTGAAAGGAGACTGTAACAAGGTGAAGTTGGTCTTTGAGAGGGAATTTTTTATAACCATAAACAATAGGACAGAACAAACAGGAATTTGTCAGAGCTATGAAAACTTACTCTGACTTGTGATCTGCCTGAGATTTCCATTTTTTGTTTCTCATGTCTCCAACAAGTAGGAAAACCAAGTAAAAATGGATACTTCTCTCCAAGACCAGAGGGAGATGCAGGACTGCATTTTCAGATCCACAAGCCATCCTATACTAAAGGAATCCCCATGATCGGGCCACATGAAGGCTAAGAACTGGCTCAGGGTACAGTGAAGGGCAAACAGATAAAGAACATCACACATCATTAAGGAGTTTTGGTTAGGTTAATGGCAGCCTTTGCAGATGAAGAAGTAAATTGAAGATACACCATGCCAGCATAACCTGACAGGAGAAATCAAACAGTAAAAAGAAGGGACTAAAACAATGAGGAGAAAACACTCCAACAAATGTAACTGTATTTGTTATCATGAGTCACTGTCAGATGAACTCTTCTATGACGTCACATCAGGAGCTTAACAATTTTAAAAATATACATAGTACCTCAGAAATCCAGGAATCTTGCTAACATCCATCCTATCATTCATGTGAAAATTTTCAAAGCAAAAAGGTTTAGGTATACCAAGTTT
>VWZT01003580.1:173252-185723 GCA_013397055.1 Pachycephala philippinensis | reverse complement strand
TGGCTGTGGGGCGGGCAGCAGGGTGATGGGTGGGACCATGGCTGTGGGGCAGGGAGCAGGGTGATGGGTGGGGCCATGGCTGTGGGGCAGGGAGCAGGGTGATGGGTGGGACCATGGCTGTGGGGCGGGCAGCAGGGTGATGGGTGGGTGTGATGCCCCAAGCAGGGCAGGTGCCTGGTCCCCCATGGGCAGCCACCTGTCTGTAACCCATGGCGGCAGGTTGGTGACGGCTGCGAGACGGTGACAGTGACGGTGACAGCAGTGATGGGCACGGGGACAGAGCCGGCAGAGGCACAGTGTGACTCATTGGAGGGGTGAGGCCCCGCCCTGCCCCGTGCTCACCCCTGTGCCTCCCAGCACCCCTTATCTGCCCCTGCCCCTACAGGAGGGTCTACCTGGACCACAATGCCACCACCCCGCTGGCCCCCGAGGTGGCCCGGGCCGTGTGGGATGCCATGTGCCAGGCCTGGGGCAACCCCAGCAGCTCCCACCCCACAGGTAGGGACCAGGACGGGCTGTTGGCTCCCCGGGCTGGGCCCTGTAGTGATGGGAGCCTGCGGGAGCTGCCAGTTCTCTTGCAGGCAGGAAGGCGAAGGAGCTCATCAGCAGCGCGCGGGAGAGCCTGGCGAGGATGCTGGGAGGCCGCCCTGAGGACATCGTCTTCACCTCGGGGGGCACGGAGGTGGGAGCGGGGGGACCCCCTTCCTGGGAATCCCTGCCCGCCACCTCATCTCCAGCAAGCAGCGATGAGGAGGATGGAGATGAAGGGTGCTGTGCTCCTTCTGAGCCTCCATTTTCCCTCTCCTTTCTCCCTTCAGGCGAACAACATGGTGATCCACACTGCCTGCAGGCACTTCCACGAGAGCCAGTGTGGGATGGGGGACAGCGGGGGGACACCACACATCGTGACATCGAGCGTGGAGCATGACTCCATCCGCCTGCCGCTGGAGCAGCTGGGGAGGGAGGGCCTGGCAGGTGAGCGGCACAGGCACAGATGGGGTTTGAATGGGGGTCTCTGCTGGTGTTTTTGGAGGGGGGCAAGATCCTGCATGCTCTGTGATGTTCCACTTTCTCCCGCTGGAGAAGGGCACCGTTTCCCCCCGTGGTGCCCACGTTCCCCCAGGCTGAATGTGTCGCCTCCCTGCTGTGTGCCTGTGCTCCACACACTCCTGCCCTGCCTGGTGGGGCACAGGCAGCCCCGAGCGCTCTCAGCCTACCCAGCCAACCTCAGGGCTTGTCTCCCGGCCTGCAGAAGCCACCTTTGTGCCCGTGTCCCCACGGAGTGGGCAGGCAGAGGTGGATGATGTCCTGGCTGCCATCCGGCCAAACACCTGCCTGGTCTCCCTCATGTTGGCCAATAACGAGACAGGGGTCATCATGGTGAGTGTGGGCAGTGAGGGGGACGGGGTGGGGACACCCTCGCGAAGAGGTGGTGACGGGAGGAGCAGGAAGTCCCTGGGATGCAGACCCTTGTCCCTGCCTCCAGCCCGTCGCGGAGCTGAGCCAGCGCGTCTGTGCCCTCAACCAGTGCAGAGCAGCGGAGGGGCTGCCCAGGATCCTGGTGCACACGGATGCAGCACAGATGATTGGCAAGGGGCGCGTGGACGTGCAGGAGCTGGGCGTGGACTACCTGACCATCGTGGGACACAAGGTGTGGCCCTGCTCGTGTGGCCCTGCTGCAGGTCACCCTGTGTGACATCTCTGCTGGGGTGCCAGGGGGACTTTGGGTGCCCCACACAGCTTGGTACCCTCACGGTGGCCAAAGTTCTCCTGCTGGGTGCTGCTCTGCAGACAAGACTTCGCTCCTGCGGAGCCTGTCTGGGCTGGGGGGCAGGAGGCTGAGGATGGGGAACAGCTCTGCAGCAGCCTGTGCCATGGGCAGGGGCCGGCACTGGAGGGCACTCGGATTTGGGCTGGAGGGCAGGAAGCACTGTCAGTACTGGCGGTGCTGTCAGTGTCCCCAGGGTCACCGTGGCTGTCCCCACAGTTCCACGGCCCACGGATTGGAGCACTGTACGCCCGTGGCCCTGGCACCGCCACCCCGCTGCACCCCATGCTCTTCGGAGGGGGACAGGAGAGGAGTTTCCGGCCAGGGTAAGGGGGCAGGTGTTACCTGGAGAGCTGGGTCTCTGGCTGGTGGCCAAGACACATGGGCTGCCTTGTCCAAGCTGAACTGGCAGCTGTGTCACCTGCCAGCCCTGGGGCGAGCAGCCCAGCACAGCAGGGAAGTGGATCCGTGCATGGAAACTCCCTGGAGCTCAGGCTTTACCAAGGGAGGAACCTCAGCGTGGAACTGCCTCCTTCTCAACCACCTCAGAGAGGTCTCCAGGACCCCCTGCCAACAGTGAGGGGTCCCATGAGGGAATGGCTGTGTCTCAAGGCTGAGTTTCTGGTCTGGAGAAATAACTCACTGGTCCCTGTTTCCTTCCAGCACTGAGAATACCCCGATGATCGCCGGCCTTGGCCAGGTCAGTTGGGATGATCAGGGGTGAGTGGTGCAGACCCAGCACAGAGACAGCCACTTGTGCTCCCTGGTCATCAGAAGGGAGTAACTCGGGATGTGGGAGGGAGGGTGAACTGGAAAAGGTGGTGGGGCTTTCTGGTGCCAGTTGAAGGAGGTGCTCTGGGGCGCTTGCCGCGGGTTTGCAGCCCTGGCAGTCACACAGCTCACATGGCACAGGGCACTGAGAGGGCACACAGGGGACCTGGCACTGCAGAGGCTGTTCCAGGCTGGGCTCACATCCCGGGGACCATGCACAGAGGGAGGTGTCCAAGGGTCACTGCTGGAACCTGTCTGGGTGTTCTCAGGCTGCAGAGTTAGTGAGCAAGAACTGGGAGGCCTATGAGGCTCATATGCAGGATGTTCGGGACTACCTGGAGGCCACGCTGGAGGTGAGCAAATCTGGTCCCTTCCCAGGGTCTCAGGCTGCAGGATGTGTGGCCTGGAGCAGGGTGAGTATGTCCCTCTGGCCATGCCCACCCCCTCATAAGGACAGAGCTGCTTGGGAACCCAGAGAGGTTCACAGCCCTCTGATTTCCCCAGGCCTCCTTTGGGAAGCAGAGGATTTCTTTCAACAGTCACTTTAAGGGCTCCAAGCGACTCTGCAACACCTGTAACTTCTCCATCCTGGGCCCAGGCCTTCAAGGTAGCTTTTATCCTACCACTGTCCCGTGGTGGTTACACAGAGCTGAGCACCTGCACCTCACAGCACCTGTGGCTGAGACTGGTGGGCGCCTGGCGTGGCTCGGGCAGGGAGGTGAGGCAGGAGCAGCCCCTGGAGAGAGCCTTGGCACTGGGAGAGCTGTGCTTCTGTTGTGCTGCAGGACGAAGGGTGCTGACCCACTGCAAGGTGCTCCTCGCCAGTGTCGGGGCTGCCTGCCACTCTGAGAAGGGGGATCGGTGAGCAGACAGCTTTCCCAGCCCCTGGGTGTTTTCCCAGAGGACAGCAGGTGGGAGGGATGGAAACAGGACAGGGAAAGGGACAGTGAGTGGCAGTTCCAGCATCACCTGAACAAAGAGGGTACAGAGCTTTCCAGAGGGACTGAAGGGCTGTGAAGGGGATTATTGTAGGAGACACAGCTGAACACTGAATTGCTGCTGGGAAGGAGTTAGTGCCTCCCAGCTTTGGTGATCCAGCTGAGCTTGGAAGTACTTTTGAACTCCTGGCACTACCAGCAGAGAGCCTGCCTTGTGTCTGTATGTGCCTGGCTCTCTTGCTGCTGCCCAGCTTGGTTCTCCAGATGGCTCCTTTAGGGGATATGGGGACAGCGGGTGCTTCCGGCCTGGTCTAGAGCAATGCCCTGTGGACGTGGCAGGGCTGCCAACCCACAGGGACACGGAACAGGTTCTTCTTAGAAGAGCCAGATTCCCCATAGGGCAACAAGCCCAGTGGGATTGGGTGCCCCTGGAAGGCTAGCAGGGGGCTGTGCAGGGGACAGATTTGCCTGGAGTGCATTTGCAGATGTGCTTCCTCCCGAGGCTTGGTGAGGCTGCCTGCTGATGTGTGGGGCTTCCTCAGCCTTCGAGTCCAACCTCTTCCCCCTGGCTGTGTTCCAGGCCCTCCCCGGTGCTGCTGAGCTGCGGGATTCCCCTGGAGGTGGCACGGAATGCGCTGCGGCTGAGCGTGGGGCGCGGCACGGCACGGGCAGATGTGGACAGGGCTGTGCAGGACCTCGTGCAGGCTGTGGAGCAGCTGGAGCGGGACCAGGCCCCATAGACCCTGGAACTGCTCCCCGGACACCACTCAGGTTCTTGAGGTGGGTCCCTGGGTGCGAGCCGCCCGTGCCAGCCTGGGCTCAGGGGTGGCAGGAGGAGGTTCTGAGGAGGGGGCTTGGCTGCTTTGGGGCTGGGGCAGCTCCAGGGCTTGCCCAGGACTCAGCCCCGCTGCACAGTGGAGGCTTTTGGGGAGTCCTGCTGTCCAGCGCCCCTGGCTTGCCAGATGTACCCAGCTGGGTGCCTGCACATGCACGTGTTGGCACAGCTGAGCCTCAGAGCTGGAGTCCCTGCAGAGGGACTGGCGTGGAAGCCATGGGAGGAGGAGCCTCATGCCCAGGTTGCTTCCCACAAAGGAAGCTTTCCTGCTGCTTGAGCAGCCAGAGGAAGAAAGACCATCTGCCCGAGAGTGAAATGAGGAGTTGATGGAAGCACAGCAAGATTCTGGGCCAGGAACTGCTCTACCCTAAGCTGCCAAAGGGATTTCTGGTGGGGCACAGCTTTCCCAGCACTGCTTTGCTTTACCTGCTCCCCTTTTCTTCTGTCCTTCCTAAAGTGGGCAGAGCTCCTGTAGCCAGCTCCACCTGCTCCTCAAGGAAACAGTTGTCGGGGCAGCTGTGACTGTGCCAGCACCTGAGGGAACCCTGCCTGGCCCAGGGGGTCTCTGGCATCACCAACACTGGAGGACTGGATCAGGAGTGTTGCCAGCTGGGCTGGCTGATGTCAGGGAACTTGGTCTCCCTGGGTATTCATAGGAATAAAAGTAATTGCTGCTTCTTTTCACAAGTAAAATGTGTTTTCTTTGGGGGAAGCTGGACTGGTTGGAGCCATCTGAGCGATGCCTTTTCCCTCAGAAAACGCTCATGTCCCAGAACACAGGCACAGGTGGTGCAGTGGGAGGTGCCTGCAGGGCCTGACTGGCACAGAACCCTGGACACAGATGCTGGCCTTTTTCTTTACAGCCACACATTAGCATGGCCAGGAATACTATTTGGACCCATAAAACCCTGGGGCTCTTTACAAATCCCATGTCTCACCGGAGTTTTGGGACCCAAGCACCCTGACTGACAGTCACTGATCCTGCCAGGCTGGTCAATATTACCATGCTGCTCACACCTCCATCTCAAATGCGTTCTTTTATTTCTCCATTTTTCCCTCCCCTGGATAATAGTCAAAACCTCCTCTAGAGGGAACCCAGAGAGGTTCACAGCCCTCTGATTTCCCCAGGCCTCCTTTGGGAAGCAGAGGATTTGCTTCAACAGTCACTTTAAGGGTTCCACTCTAGAAAAAGTGGTTCCATAGAAGGGATTTTGGTCTGCTTCAGGGCTAGATCTTTAATCTGTCATGCACCCTACAGTTCCTGGGGACCTTTCATATTGCGGCACAACTGGAAATTCAGCTTTTGGGGCTCTCTTTCCCCCACAGGGCATCTGGGCTTCCTGCATTGTTTCAGACAGAAATTCAACCACAGAGCACAAAAAGCTTTACTGATTTCTTCTTTATACGTACAGGAAATGCAAGTTTTAGCCACAGAAATGTAGCATGGCTCCATTTAGAATATGACAGCCAAAGCTTAAGAAGCAGTACAGAGAAAATGACAATTCAGGTTGACTGCTCATCTTCCTACTACCACAGCACACACGAATGAGAGTCACTTCGAGTCCCTCTGTATTGCCAGCCTGTGCTGGCCATGTGCTACTCTTTTGGGTATGAAAAAATGTCAGTGGTTGTGTGCAGCAGAACAAATCCAGCTGGCACGGGAGCCTGGAAATACCAACATTGCTACATCAGCTGAGAAGTGAAATGGTAGAGAGAGGGCCTGGCCACCACGCTCGGACACAGGAGTTGAAAGGAGTTACTTCCACGTGGTTACAGCCAGAATCAAACATTCAAAACTGACATTCATTTAATGGACGAATCCACAATCTCCTGATAATCTTGCCTTCTTAAATCCTTCCAGGAGAGTTTATAACACGCAAGGAAAAAAACACTCACCAAAATAAGCACTGCACCGATCAGATCACAAGTGCCTGGGAAGATGTGCAGCACAAGGAGCTGCAGGACCATGGCGATGACGATCTCCAGGTGCTGCACAGTGCTCACCAGAGCGGGGTGGAACTTGCCCAGGGCATGGTAGACCCCCAGGAAGGCTGCAGTGGAGCACAGGCAGATGGCAAGGAGATAGCTCCAGGTTTCCCCATCCAGTGGGACAATGGGCTCTT
Organism: Pachycephala philippinensis; assembly: GCA_013397055.1. Classification (NCBI taxonomy): domain Eukaryota; kingdom Metazoa; phylum Chordata; class Aves; order Passeriformes; genus Pachycephala; species Pachycephala philippinensis. The sequence continues at coordinate 179,288 of VWZT01003580.1, read as the reverse complement.
GGAGCAGGAACATGGTGGACGCTCCCCACACTGTTCCCGTCCAGCTGAAGGTGAACAGCGCTGTCCACATGCTGATGCTGTCTTTGATGGACCTGTAGACTATCATGGAGAGGGCAGTGGTCAGACCAGCCATGACGGTCATGGTATAGCCAAAAGCTTCCTTCCAGGTGCTCAGCAAAGAGTTCTCCTCCTTAACAATGTTGGGGATCATGACCAGACAGACGCCGAACACGCTGCCAACAACAGTGACTGTGTCTATATAAGCCATTCCTTCATCTATGAGTAAAAAAGCCAAAATGGCACTGAACACCGTGGTGGTGGCCCTCCACATGATGGTGCCATTGCTGGGGGGCACTATGGAGAAGGATGTGTAGGCACAGGTGATGGAGATGACATTGCAGACCCCGTAGAGGAACAGCCGGAGCCTGTAGCCTTTGGGGCCGAAGGGAGGCTCGTGGTGGTAGCACACAGCAGTGAGGGACAGCACCTGCAGGACCGAGCGGATGAAAATCAGCTCCAGAGATGGCACTTTGGAACGGTCAGAAATTAATCTCGTGATCAGAGCCACACATCCGTGAGCCACGGCAGACCCAAAGAGGACTGCCCATGTTTTCCTGGACTGCAGTACATTTCCTTCAGGAAAGTGCTGGGATTGTCCATCCTCATGAGGTTTTGGCAGTTGTGCTGGCTTGGTGTCTATGGTACCAAAAAAAGTCTTTTCTCTCTTTTTGCCATCATTAAGTAGTCTTCTCTTAGGATTATCCTCCATAAATACTCCAGTATCTTCATTAACATCCTCACATCCCTCTTCTCCTGGCTGTGGATAATGAGGGGTGTATTTCACTGTTACTGTGTTGGGATGAATTTTCACTCGCTTTTTGACTGGGTATTTTTGGGAAGACGTATCCATTTCCTTAGAAAAATGCCCTGGTCTTAAGAAAAAAAAATGGAGATACACTGTTATTTAATGAATAGTGAGAGTTTAATTAGGATGTAAGTGCTTTTAGTGTTTACAAGCTATTTTTATCAACCAAATCCAAGTACTAGTAGCCTGTTCTTGGTTTTGCTTTAATTTTCCGCCGAGTTACTGCTAAATACCTTTGATGGCTTGGCCATTTGGATCTCTTTAAAAGTCAAACATGGCACTTCACTTTAGTCACTAATTTTTGAAAATAACGTATTTTGTCATTATGTATGGTATGCATAATGAATTCTAGTATATTCTAATGAGAAAGTTCTCTTGCTAAGCTTTTTACCCTGTAATTATGCATTATTATTAATTGCTTGCCAGTATTACAAGATTACAGGAGAAATTTGGCTGGAGGAGTTGTCAGAGAGGAACACAGGGAGATAGGGAGCACCCCCGGGCCAGTCAGCAGTTTGCAAATGGATAACAACACATCTTTGAACCCCACTGTGACAGTGTTAAACCCTTCTGTCTCCTCGGCCATTTCCCACTGCACAAACAGTGCCTGTGACTCATGCGGGGTGGGGCAGGTGTTTAATTCCGCCAGGGATACATCACTGAAATGACTGCTTTCACACCATCTGAGCAGAGCCTTCCAAGAAGAGGCAGCAGGAGCAATGAAACCTTCCCTGCCTTCTCTTCACCCCAGCAAATAAAATCTGTGCAGACCTTACCTGTGACAGAGACATTCGATCCCAAGACAGGAGGGGAAAGCACCTCTTCATCGTCTACATCCTTGATGGGCTGTCTAGACAGAAACAGCAGCTGCTCTCAGGTACCAGCAGGAAAGCTTACAACCATCTCGGCACAGAAAGTAAAACCCAAGGGAGGCTCAAACCCCAAACCACTTTAGATGGAGAGACAGCAATCAGTGGCATCTTGTCAAACCCAGTCCCCAGCCATCTCCCAGAATTACTGAGGGAACTGATCCAAAGAACAAGGGGTGGTTTGTGAGCATAAGGCTCCTACAGCTCGACAACAAGCCAATCCTCCCGTGCCTGCTGTGCCGCCCCACGGGCTGCAGAGGAGAGGGAGCCCGGGAGGACCCATCCTCCCCGCCCGGAGATCCTTCCCCCGGAGCCGAGCCCTGCCAGCAGCAGCAGCTTGGCCTCTGCGGTGGCGCCGCGGGGAGGGTCCGGACAGTCCTTGTCACCAGGGAAAACCGCAGCGTTCCTGGGGGGCCTGGCGGTGCACGACCACAGCTGCTGGACAGCGGGCTGAACGCCAGGACAGCGGATTGTCGGGGAGAACGCAGGTCCAAAGGCAACGGCAAAGTGCGGGCAATAGCTCCTCACAGAAACACTAAAAACACCATGGCCAGGTTCAGCCTTGGTATCTTCTGTGCCTGTGATCTGTGACAGCCAAGCACTGCCTGTGTCTCTGGCAAATTAATTTACATGAGAATGGGACAGTCTGCCTTTTCCCTCACAGCCTGAGTGTTAATTAACCCCCTGCTACACCCCAGCTGAGCTGTAGCCGAGTCCCTGCTCTCCTCGTAGGGACGAACGGGAGTGGAGACACGGGCGGGGAGCCGTCCCACCTCTGGAGGAAGCAGCAGCACCTGCACAAGCACCAGGGGCTGAGGACCCTCTCGAGCCCCCCCTGTCTCCCAGGAGGCCTTGCCCAGCACTGCTGTTCACGTTTTCCTGCTGCCGCCCCAGCGCCAGAGCACGCCCAGCACCCCCTGCATGGTGAAGAGCATTCCAGGGTGTCCACGGGCAGCTTACTGGGCAAGGAACTTGAGAACGACCAGCTGAACGCCAGGGAGAGTAAACAGAGCTGGGTATCAACTGTGCTAGCGGGCACTTCAAACAACCCATCAAACATTTACCATCGTCTGCCAGAAATCTGCCCCGGGCTCACCTGCTACCTTCACTTTTCCTTCAGTTAAATTGTTCATTTCCGAATCTTTTGACATGCAAATGCAAACCGCACTGAGTGAGCCCACGCAGGCAGTGATTTTCACCTGCACAGCTTTTCCTACCCAGCATTTTCATTGTGTTACAATCCACAGTTTTGCCTTGCAGCCTTAAAAATTAAGACCTTCTTGCTTTAAGGCACAACATACTGGATCATGAATAAAAAAAATAGGAGGAAAAGAAGACAAAAAGTGGACGATAGGAATTATTATTACAGTGACAGTAGACCGCTGGGTAAACTCATTCATTTCGTTTAAGAAACAGCTGAGTAAACGCTGCAACTGTTCCTGAAAACAAAACCAAAATAGCTCATTTGTTACCATGAGCATACAACGGTAACTTTCTTGTTTCCTGGATTTAGATTACGTTTTCTTTCAATAGATAGTTGCAAATTCAACACAACAGTTGCAAATGTAGCACTGGACCTGTGCAATGTATTCAGAGATCTCTCTGGAGGAAAACAATAGATGGTGAGCACGTAGCTCAAAATGGCTGATGTGCACAGAGCTGCTCCCTCAGGACTGCTCAGCTGGGAACCAGAACAGTCGGGAGTCTGCAAAGTGGAAGGGCAAACACGTGTGAAAGGCAGGAGATGGGAAGTAATAAATTACAACAACAAAAAAAACCCCAGGAATGCTTAACCTAAAATTTCATTTTCCCAACTAAATACTGAGTGTAGGACAAATGTGATGCCAACCCTCCCACAGTACATTTGTTTGTAGTCTTTGGTGACCTTGCTTTTCTTAACCAGTGAGATTTTCCATAGAGACTGAGATTAGGGCATATCCCAGATCCATTGTGTGTGTCCCTGACACAAATTTAAAATAGAAATCAGCACAGCCTATACAGACAACTTGCTACTTCCCTTTCTGCCCATGCCTTTTGTGGAGATGACATGAAGTTTTTGTTTTTCCTTCATATCTGGAAACAACGTGGCTTATTTGCATTTTCTATTAAAAACACAAGTTGATTTCGAATCAAGTTTAATACAAGGCTGAAGATGAAGCACTATGCAAAATTCTCAAGTTATATAACAGAACAAACATTCCCAATTCAGCCTGGGACATCCATTTAAATTACCAGCTCATTGAAATCACTGACTGCAAAGTGTGAACCCTGTTTTCCCTTGGGGGAACAAATAATCACTGTAGATTCAATAAATGAATACAAACCATGATTTCTTAAAAAAAAAAAAAAAAACCCCGAATACTCCCCTCCTTTCCTCCCTCAATCACTGCAAGTGCTGGTCAGCCAGGTAGAAGTAGGTGATTATCTGCCTCCTGACTGCTGGGGGTCAGAGACTGAGCTCTCCTGTGCCTGAAGGCATGGTGGCTTTGAGGTCTGGTGATTCTAACCACCAATCTTCAATAAACTCACAGAAAAATAGTATCTTCTGCCAGATTGGCTAAAATCAGTCAGGCTACTGAGGTGTTATTACAAAAGACTCACAGACATGGCAATTCCAGCCACGTATATGGAGTCGGGAATAAGTCAGCTACCCTTGTGCTCTGAAAGACAGGCCCCACAGGAATGCTCCTTTGCCTCTTCTGTGGAAAATCCTGCAATCCTGACCGGATCAGGCTGAGATTACCAGAGGGCAGTGAGCAGTCTCTACAGGATAACTACAGACTGACGATTCTCCCTGAATATCACACGTAGGAAAGACCCACCCACCCCTGGAAACCCACAGAACTGACTGAACTCGTGTCACCTTCACTAAGCACTTGTGTGCACTGACTTCTCAGCATAAACGGTTTTCTTTTGATTCCTTATCAGGTGCAGGAAAATCTCCTAAAGCGCCGTTTCAGCACCATTAAACCACCTGGAGATTCTTATGTGCTTCATACTTCAGGCAACTGCACATGCCAAGGGATCTACACTCATGTGGCGTGTGAGTACCTTATCTTTCTAGCCAGATTGACATAAATCAATTTGATTAAAAATACATGCAAAGAAACTCAAATCTTTATTAAAATTTAATGAATAGCAAAAGGTATTTAAGAAAACGAAGGAGCAATTACATGAAAGGAGTTTTTAGCACTTAAGCACAAGAGCAAACATTATACACAAACCAACAAACCAGTATCCCATGTCCTCAAATTAATTTAGTCACGTCCAGCAGCACTGCCTGAAGGAAGAGCCAGTACAACTTTCACTGAATACAAACCCTGCACTAAAGTCCCACGAGTTGTCAGTACATTCCCGATAATATTTTGCTACCCAAAAAAACGACCTCTGTTTGTGCTAGCTCATGGAAGTAATCACATTTAATGGGATACACCTTTAATTCCCCTTGCTTTCTCTATTCTCTTGCTGAATACGGGCTCCATTTGCGGCCGTTTCCATGAAAAAATACTATTTTCTAATTTCTCCATTCATGCCTGTTGCCTGCTGCAGCTCCTACCTCTGCAGCAGCAACACTTGCATTAAGTGTTTTTGCGACTAATTTTGGGAGAAGAGCCACTTTGCCTGAGAACTTCCCATTCCAAAAACCCTTATCTGAACAAACCCCTTCAGATCGCAATTCCAGGCACGGGGGAAAGAACAGAGAATACATTAACACTGAAATATAGTCCCCTATAGCACAGGAAACCTGGAAAACAGCTCAGTTAGACGTAAGAAAGATTTTAAGAGGTACATTACAATGGGGTGAAGCACGAGACGGCACCTTCGGGTCCACGACAGCGGACGACAGGTCGAGATTAGAGATACCTGGCTCACTGCTTTGGATCCTCTCCCAGCAATGTGCAGCCCCCGGCAGCCAGCGGTGCGTGCGGGGCGTGCAGGAGGGGACAGCCGCCCGCAAAGGGACCGAGCCCCGGAGCGCCGCGAGCACGGCGGCTCCAATCGCGATGGCTGGCAGCTGTCGCCGATAAGAGGGCACTCGTCAGAGGACGCGGGGCGTCTCCATGGGAACCCCGGCAGCGGCTCCAGCAAAGCCCCTCCGGGCAGGAGCGGCCGAAGGGCGGTGGCTGCCCGGGCTCGGTCCTCGCCGTGCGGCGCCCTCCGCGCCCGCCCCCGCCACGGCGGAGAGTGCCGGCACCGCTCGGCCCCGCACACATCGCTGCGACCGCCACCGCCCCGGCGCCGCGGGGCCACCCGCCCCTCCGGCCGCCAGGGCACCGCCGCGGGCTGGGAAGGCGCTCCGGC
>VWZT01003580.1:131854-172360 GCA_013397055.1 Pachycephala philippinensis | reverse complement strand
CGGTGGGCGGCCCGACCCGCCTTTGGCCCGGCCCGGCCCGCCGCCGGGACCCGGTCCGCGCGAGCGCCCGGGCCGCCCGAGCGCCTGGCCGGAATCCAGGGGGGCAGGCCGGGGTGCAGCCCCGAGGCCGGGGACCCCCGCCCGCTGCTCCTGTTGCTCATCCCCGAGTTCCCAGTGCGGTGGCACCGGGGCGAGCGGCCGCCCCTTGGCTGGCCCGGGGGACAGAGCCGTGTCACGCAGTCGTGGGGCTGCCCCGGGCTTTCAGTGAGAGAAGCGGTGCACTGAGCCCCGGGGGCAGCGCGACCGGAGCCGGGATCCAGGGATCCACGGCTCCGGGAGCAGCCAGGTGCAGGCAGTGCCCTCTGACCGGTGCTGGGAGTCGGGGAGAGGCACAAAACCGGGTTGGGGTCCTGCGCTGCTCGGCTCAGACATAGCAAAGGTTGTGCTTGGAGGAGTGGAAGGCTTCGGTGGTGGGTGCCGGTCGCTGGGTACCTGGCCCGTGCTGGGAAGTGGTGAACAGCCGCACTCTGCTTTCCCTGTGTTCCTGGGATGGAACGGGGAGTATGAGCAGTGGTTGGGACGAAGCGTGACTTGGGAGAAAGAAAATAGTTGTAGTATCCGTAGAGCAACTTAAAGGGACATGACTGCCAACATCAGTGTCAAAAAACTTAGTTTCTGGGAAGACAGTGTGAGTTTAATTAAACTAAATTGAGCTCCTTTGTAAGTATTGATTATTTCAGTTGTGTTCCACACAGTTCTGTAGCTGTGCAGAGTTAATCTAGTAATAGCATCTATTGTTGAGGTTGTTGAGGAATGAAAAACCTTCTCCAGGTCACACCACCAATGCAACTGTTCTTAAACTATGTCCTGTATTTGGTGGGATGGATGACATTAATGTCTGGGTTCAGTAACTTTTCCATGTTATTACACTGGTGAAAAAGGAGTGGTGTGAGAGAAGGATCAATGCAGATTCTCTGGACCCAAAGCAGTTTGGTCTTGTCTAGTGCTATAGCGAGGCTATTTGTTGGGTGTTTCTGCAGTATAACCCGCCCACCCATGAAGAAGTCCCTGGGCCACGAGGCAGTGTGCAGGTTGTCTGTCAGAAGGTGTTCTGACCATGTGAAGAAGTTATTCCTATTACAGAATTAGAAGCCAGTTTTTTCTTCCTGACTCAGCTGTGATGAGTTGGAAAGCCTGACAAAATGCATGTAGGGGTGCAGAGGGTTTTGAAATGACACGCCAACCCCATGATGCAGCAGGATTTCCTGGTGAGCGGGAGCAGGGGGGCTGACTTCAGGGTTGAGATTAATCTGAGAGGATGTAGTTTTTACTGGCAGCTCAATAGAGAGTGTGCAGTTGAAATTCTATGTTGCTGCTGCTGCTGGACACATGGATTTACAGCAGTGGGAGTGGGTAGTGGGAACGAAGCTTTTCTGAAGCTGGGTGAACAGTTAGTGCCAGTTCTGGAGGTTCAGAGCACTTCATCTATAGCTCCTATGTGCAGAGGACTGCAGCCCATGGTCTCTGGTGCTTCCTGACATTTTTCAAAGTGCTGGAGTTGAGTAGTTCACTGAGGGACAGCATTTCTGGCCAAATGTCCACACCCAGTATACTGTGGTCCAAAGTCATGAGGGCAGCTGAAACCCTGGTACTGGAGCCGTGTGACTGGGGTCTCTGAGCTTGTCAGCTCCCGTCCCTGTCCTTAGCCTGCCCTTCATGTTGTGCAGACTTGTATGTGACTTCTGCAACTGCAGTGCACCTTTGGAGAGTTGAGAAGGTTTGTGAACATTATTATAGCTCACATTTGGATGCATTGACAAAATTTCTTCCTTGGGGTAGTCAGAAACTCGACAAGTGAATATTTTTGATTTGAAAGAACTACATGTACCTCGAGTTTGTGCTGGTGACTGTCGAATCTCTCGTTTATTTCCCTTGGTTTCAAAGACATGCTCTGATACAAGTTGGCTAAATACTTCCAATTTAAATAACATTTTAGTAGGCAAGTGAGCCCATAGAAGTGTAAGGGTGCAGTGAGAGAAATGCTGAATTGTGATGACTTTCTAAGAAGAGTCCTTTTACGGGATGAGAACATGCCTTTACAGTAACATTGTGGTTTGTTTTCTGGTAACGTGCACAAAAGCCTCTCACACCCTGTTGAGAATTCCAGAGTACCAGATCTGTAGTTACCACAAGACATACTGAAAGAGGCAAACTCTCCTGAAGTTGTGCAGGATACCTGGCCCGAGAATTCAGATGCAGCACTGCTGAGTGGCTGATCGGCCTCTCTGGGATCTCCCCATGCTGCACCTTGGAGTTTTGGGATCAGGCTCTGGCTTCTAGTGCTTGGAGTCAAACCCAGAAGCTGATGCTGAATCTGGTGCCAGGATAAGGAAGTGCCTTATCTAAATCTGCTGTATTGACTTCAGGACTTAAAATGCCAGCCCACATCTGCAAGATACTTCCTGCTTTCTTTAAAGTTTTGGGGATTTACTTGTCACTCTCATTTATCAGTGGAGCTCTGAAACTCCAATTGCACATTGTCATCTCTTGCTTGCAGTGCCACTGTGTCTGCTCAGTTGGCTAAAACCAGGAGTAGAGTTGGTTTTTGTTCTTGGAGAAGAAAGGGGAAATCCTGCAAAGTTTGAGTTCATGAGCAGATAATTCTTTTGTTGTTTCTACCCAGGGCGTCCAGGGATATGCAGTATTTTGCTTTTCCATGCTCATGTAGTTTTGTTGGTGTGGGTGTTCAATATGTGATCAGAACACAGAAACCTATTTTTTTGTTCCCTTGGAAAATAAGTGGTTTAGAGAGCGTTGCTATGACCCTCTTGCAACTTTTCAGTCTGAAAATACACTTTCAAAAACAAGTGTTATTTTGTGAAGGTGCACTCTGATTGTTTTTAAAGGCAGACCTCACCTTCAGCTTACTGAAGGAGCTGAAGGGAAGGAACTGCAGAGGGAATCTTGTCCTTAGTTGTGATTTTGTAGCAACTTGCTAATTTAGTTTCTGACGTGCCCCATTGAAAGTCTGACTGTAGGCAATGGCTGCAGCACTTGACAGCTTGTGTGTCACTGTGAGACAATACCCAGGAACTTGGGTGCTCTCCCTGTGGTTTGAAGGAACCGTACTCCTGGCTTTGCCACATTTCCTTGTTTGCATCCCTACAGGCATTTTATAGTTTGGAAAATGCTTTTTAAAGATAACAGTGTGCTTGAGATAGCAGGATGTCTCGGATAAGAGATCCGTCAGGGCCCAAACGGTGTCACCTGTGTCCCGCTCTGAACTGTAGGTTCAACATCAACCTGGTAAATTTGGTAACTGTGCCTTAATTATCTGGGGAGAAAAAGCCTATTTACAAATGCAGGTAATTCCATATGAAGTACAAGTGGTGCAGATACAAGGCTTTCCATACCTTCACGCCCGTGACTTTGGTGGGTGCTGCTCTCTGGCCCAGAGCTGGGAGCACTGGCTGGCCAAGGCTACCAGCGCCCAGTCCCTGCCCTGCTGCTCATCCTGCCCAGTGGGGAATTGGGTCTTAAAAGACACAAAAAGGCTGCCCGTGGTGTGGTGGGACAGGCTCTCAGCCACAGTTGTCAACATTATTAGACATGAGCACTTGATGTGGGAGTGTGTTGTGAGCTCCAGTCACACAGTTATTAATCATTTATTTCAGAATTAGGAGCAGGAGGTGGAATTCTTAAGCCTGTCCCCCTTCAGCTGAAGGGCAGGTTGTTTCAGGTGGTTTCCAAAAGTAATGTTTTACTAGAAAGCAGCACGAGGCAACATCCAGCCAACTGTGTTCCTTGCTGTGCAAGGTTTCAGCAGCAGCTATGTTATTTGTTCTATAAATAGATCTAGTGAGTTTATATTCTGTAACTCTACAAATAGGAGGCTTGTATTTTATTGGCAGGTTAGCTGAATGAAAACAGCATTGACAGATTGTTCAGCTCATAGGCAAAAGATATTTCTTTGTAGAGTTACATAGGGATTATCCTGTGTGTCAGAAATGTTTCTAAATGTCAAATATTTTTCTACAATAAAATAATAAAAATCAAAACAATTAATCTTGGATACATTTTTACATACTAGAGCATAGCATGTGGTGGTGTTTGTTGAAACCAAAATCAAATAACAAGCTGAGTATCTGTTTGCTCTCCCTCACATGAGGGTTTCTTTCTCTCCTTTTAGGGTTAGAATCCCCAAGGACCTGGAAGATACCAACATGTTTGCGTTTATAAGTGGGAAATGAAACTTCATTAGTAAATGGGTAATGAATTCCAACTTAAATGCATGCTTAGTGTGCCAGTTTTGCATTGTTAATTTCTAGATCTGTTCATTAAGACCACATGGGCAGGTTGCTGCTAGTGGAATTGCACAAGACGGCTGAGCTGCTCTGCCAGCCTGCCTCAGCTGAGAGGGATCTGTGTCTCCACAGCTCTCCCTTCCCTTTGTGCTGCTGCTGGCTTGACCTTCCCTGGAGCTGAGTTCCCCACCTGGCAAACTCCTCTGCTCGGGAGGGAGGTTTTCCTGCCCAGTGGGTGAATCAAGTCCGGCTGTCAGTCAGGAGTTGATAGAGGTGATGCAAGGTCAGTGGCAGGAATACTTTTGGAGAAAAATGGTCCTGGAGATGGGGATCCTTCAGGTGGGAGGTTCAAGTTGACTCAGCTGTGCGTGCCTGTTCTGGGTGTGGATGTTCAGCATGGAGCCCATTGCTCTGTGTAAAGCTGGGGCTCTGAGGGTAACTGGAACCTTCACTGAATGTCCCCTGCCAGCTCTGCTGTCTGCAGCCTGTGTTTGTTCTTCCCTTCTTTGGGGCTGGTCCTGACTTACCAGAGTACCCTGGTGCCATGGGCACAGTGTTGGCATTCTCCTTCTCTGGCTGGAAGAGTGTCCCAGTGTGGCCTCCAGCTCACACTCGCGGTGTCACAGGGTTGCCTGGGTTGGAAGGGACCTTACAGATCATCTTGTTCCACCCCCTCAGGGACACCTTCTGCTCCAAGCCCTGCGTTCCTATGGCACTCTCCTGGTGCCTTCCTGTGTGGTCAGAGATGACCTCTTGGTTTGCTCTTTGTCTCCTCTCTCTTCGCCAGGTAACCTGTCCATGCAAGGCCTGTTGTTGCCAAGGCAGCTGAATTTCTTTAAGGGCCTTTTCTGAAGAATCTTGTTAGATGTCTCTTGGAAATTAAAGCAGGCTTTGTCAAGTACAGTCCACTGGTGTAAGGGAGGGCCTTGAGAGAACTCCTGTGTGGAACTTGGCTTTCCTGTACAAAAGGAAGGTTGATTTCCCTGTCTAAATGCTGTAGTTTATTTAGTTGCCTGCAGATCTATTTTCTAGAGTAGTTTCTACTAAATTAGGCTCACTAGACTGTAACATCAGAGTGTTAGGTGAGAAAGTAAACATAACTGTAAATTGTATTCAAGAGTAAGCACTGCTTCAAGCAGTAGAATTTTATTTTGAAGGCTGTTTTTTTTCTGGTTCACTTATGTGGCTTCTTTGGTGTCTGATAGTTTTGTTTTTCCCATATCCTTACTTCAATAGGACATTGCTTCTGGGAGAGGAATTAAAAATCTCTCTTCTAAGAAATGAATATTTTTAAAAATAGAGAGGCAGTTACATATTTTGGGATCTCTGTTTTCCTGAGTTCAGTGGAAATTGGTCCATGCACTGATAATTATTGATAGTGGAGATGGAGAAAAGGACAGAGAGAAGGATGTACACAGAGTACACTCCTGTAGGCCTGTTCCTGTTGGATACTGGGCTTACAGAAACCCAAACAAATGGTTGCAGTGATACTGTAAAACAAACAATGTAGCCCAGGGAGTGCAAATCAGCACTGCACAGATCATCCTTGCACACAGAGCTGAGCTTGGAGGGACTGCCTGCCTTTGGCTGCCTCCAAACGGTGCTCAGCCATCTGTAACCTCTGTGCCCGGCTGTACAGAGTGCTCTGGGAATGGCAGTGAGGGTGGAGAAGGAGAGTCCCAGGGGTAAGGGAAGCTCTTCCCCAGGCTTGGCCACAGTTTCGGGTACTCTGCCCTTTGAGTCTCAGATCATGGCTTGTTTATTCTTCACCTCCTTTCAGTTCCACCATCCCAGTGTTTCCCTTAAGCTCTTTGAGGCTTTTTCTGTTTTAGCACTAGCTGATTGTTCTGCTTGTATTCACATAAATCAAATAGAATTCACCTATAATGTGTCCTTTCTCATCCCTCTGAAAAGGGTCAGTGGAGCTGGTCAGAAGAAATGGGTTTGTGCAACTCTTTTGCTTCCCTAGTCAGAGGAATGATTTTTTTTTTAATATCTTTTGTTTCTGTAAGCTCCATTTGGAACAGTTTTCTCTGACAAAGCAATAAGATGGAGCTGAAATTTAATTCCTGTTTCAAAATGGTCTAGGGAAGTTTTGAATACTAATTATTGTGCTGTTGTACAAGATACTGGACATGCTCAGAACCTGGAGAGGTGTGTTTCAATATTGAACTGTTACACTTAGTTTTCTTCCCAAAAGGAACCCGAGAAGCTGCTTGTTTTTGCTTTGCAGAGGAAAGTTTTTACACACTTGAGTTCATGTTGGTGGACATGAGCAGCATCAGGGGCAGAAAGCACTGGTGTGGGGGCTTATGTAAATCCTATTGCCTGATGTGGGTATTAATTGGGAATTTTTTGTCTTGGAGGTAAATGTTTGTGAATGCCAGAGCCATTAGAGCTGGGAGGACAAGCCTTTTCCATTGGTATGCCTTACTTTTCTGATTTCTCATTGCTGGCTGTTGATTCAGAGCTTTTGGTGTCCTGGTGGAAAGCTGAGAAGGAAAGACAAGGGCTAAGAGAGAAGGCTGAGGGTTAACAATCAAGGGAAGCAAAGTGTCACATTTGAGGGGTGGAGGGAGGAGTTGTCACTTGTAGCTGCCATTATTTCTGGGACATTTTGTTTCCCCCAGGCAAATGTGTTGTTACAAAACTGCTAAGACTTGAATGTGTATCCTATTCTAAACTTCCAGGATATTTTCTTGGCGATCTCTGCCAGTGAGGATTGCCAGGCCTTTTGCAATTCATCAGCATCATCCATAGCATTCGTGCAGGACTTGGAGCCCCTGTGCAATGGCAGGAGGTAGCACCAGCATTTTCTGCAGTAAATTCTGAGCTATTGGCAGGGTATGTCACTGATGGAGTTTTATTGTGAAATACACAGCTGAGAATAACCTTTCACGTCTTCCTTGCCCATAAATTTTTGGCAGTCAGCTCCTTTGTTGTCTGTCCCTCAAACAACTTCCTTGACCTGAAGTCATGCTTTGATAACACCCACATCCAGAGTTGAGCTATTGTGTCTGCCTCTGTCCTGAAGGCCCACGTGTTGCTCCTCTTTGTAACTCGTGCTTGCATTCAGTCCAATGTCAAAAGATAATGACTTTGTGTGGCAGTGGTCACAAAAAGCATTCAGCATGTGGGACAGTCAGCTCTGATTTGTAGTTCCCCAATTCTGATCTCTTCACCCACAGGCCTGGTAAATGACAAGCAGCACCACTGTGAAGTGTCACAGAGTGCCACTGGAGTTATTTCTGCTGCCGGAATCCCGAGCCTGTGTGCAGGTTCACTGCTACTGGCAGATGTGAGCCTGACACAGGGAAGAGCTTGTGGAACTAAGCTATCATGGAACAATTGCATAATTAAAGAGCATGGGGAATGTACAAAAACAGTGACTTGCAGCTCTCCAGAAGAAATACATTCCCGGTGAGCTCTCCTTGCACCAAACGAGGTGTCAGGGGTGAGCAGGACAGGCTGTTCCCAGCGCGTGATGGGGCAGCTGGTAGAGAAAGTGTTGTTGTGCAAAGTAACTGCAGCTCCTCAGGTAGCTTGTTTTATATATGTATATAAGAAAGAGATGTCCTTTCTAATCTCTGGTCAAGCTGTTGCTGGTTTTGGTGGCATGCCAGGCTCTTTCAGGGAAGACCCAAGAGCAGCACGAGTGTCTCGAGGCAGTGTAGGAACCGTCCTGCCCTTCCTGCGACTCCTGCATCTGACATCACTGACAGAGATCCCTGAAATGGGGCCTCGGTTGGGAAGGCAAAAAGCTGTGGGGAAGGAAGGGAAGAACGTGCTGGTGGAAGGCTAGAAATGATCTGAATATCATCTTACAGTCACCACACTTGCCTATTAATAGCCAACAAAGAACAAAAATTTAACGCACAGGGCAGCCTCATTTGTATTACTTTTCCTTAGCTGTAAGCTCAGGCAGTTTGAGACTTGGTTGCTGGGGATTTTTTTTAATCCTCAAGGGGAATGTTGGTTTTTGCATTGTTATAGATGGCTCAGATGTGCACGCCTGTGGTTGAGATGGGTATTGTTAGGCAGTTACTCCCATCTCGTTCCAAATAACACATGCCTCTGACAAACCAACTGTCTGGACTGGAAATTCCTGTGTTAAGTTTTTAGCTGCAGATTGGTTATTTTTGTGGTGTTCCAACAAAAGTTATTTAAATTGATTTTTGAATATGAGAGAGATATTTTTGAATATGAATTTTTTTTTTTTAAGGTGTGGTAAATACACTTTTTTTTTCCCCCTAACGGTTTCAGTGGGAAATTCCTGCTGAGTTTTCATGCTTTAGGGTAAAGGCCTCTCGTGTTAATGAGATCGTTGTTACTTAGTTGCTAAAAAAAAAAATCCACGTAGCTTGACCATTTTGTAGTTGTCTGCAAAATAGTAAGTGGTTGGACTTGGTTGGACTTGGAGATCTCTTCCGTGCAGATTTTGTAGTTGTACAGGTTTTGCATAGGAGCAGGTTGCGTGTACCACTCGGACAGCAACCTTCACTGCATCCTTCCAGCTGTGTGGGAAGGACAGGAGTTTGACAGACATCAATCTGCTACTTGTGAACAGAAGCCATTCCTGAACACCCGACTGTGTGAGGCATAACTCCCCAGGTTTGAAAACCAGGCTTTGATTTATTGGTCTCTTGCCGTAAAGTTGCCAAAAGGTGGGTCTTGTCAGTCGGGTGTCTTTTGTGCTGTGTCCTTGTTTCCTCCAAAGCAGGCAAGTTACTGAGGGCTCAGATAAGGAACAAATGTTTTTCCTAACTTTGTTTAGGAGAGAACATTTATTTTGGATGAAATCTCCCAGAGGAGCTTGAACAGGCAGCGGATGGGAAGATCAGAAACCCCAGCAGGATATAACAACATTGTGTGCTTGGGCAATTGGGGCTGTCACAGTGGAATATGAACGGAAGGAGCAAAGTCATGTGCTTTTAGCCAAGAGCTGACTGATGGTGTTGAGATGAGAGCTGTTGGTGCTCAGAGTGTATTCTGAGGGTTCACAGAAGGGTGCACCTACGGAGTGTCTCAGTTTGGCTGCGATCCCAAGTGGAAGCTCCCTCTCTTTGGGGCTCTTTGGTCACTTTTTCATGTGAGTGTCCATGCTCTCACCACTGAAACCCAGTGGCTCTTATACCATTTTCCCCCCTTAGTTTTAAATGTCTTGATCATATGTGATGAGAAAAATTGACACCACCCTGCCCCCCATCATGTTCTTTTCCGTGCAATGTTTTTTCCTTACCCTGCAGCTGATAAGAATTTTCCTGTATTACCAGCAGAGATTTAACCTTGCAGGATGATTTCCTGAGGACCACTACCCAAAATGTTGCAGTGGTTAATAGTTTCATATAATTCCTGCTCTGCAGTCTTCTACCCCTGTCTTTCAAGTAGAAGTATTCTATTATTTAGTCCTATAATTATTTTCCTTTAAGAACAGTAGTTCATTTTTGAAAAATTGCAAAGTGTTTATCACTTACACGTCTCCATCCTCTAACTGGGATGTGCTGTACTGTGAGAATAGATGCTAGAAAGACTTTACTATTGGGGTTTTATTTAATGTAAGAACTGGTATTGGAGTGTGTTTTTCTGTAATTATTTTATTTGAATTTCTTCACTGATTTGTTTTGTGCATTGCTGGAATCTCTTGGGACACAGCTCTTAAGTCCAAAATCATCTTGCTTTTATGGCCATTAAGGGATATTAAAGCTGTAGACCTCTGTCCAGTCTTGTGTTTTACTGGAACAATGGACTTGTACTAGGGTGGTTATTTATTTACTTTTACTTTTGTGGCTCTTCCTGGGCTTTCTTTGTTCCCGGAAGAATACGGAACAAGAAAAACAACGGAGAGAGAGCTTGAGTTAATCCCTTTGTCTGTCTTGGGGTGAGACAATTTACAATATTCTTGACAGCTGCTTGTCTAATCTCTTAATTGCTGGAAATTTCACTGCGTTTCCTAAGAAGCTTATTCCAGTGCTATCTATTCTTGCTGACTGGTTTGTTTCCAATGTTTAACTGACACATTTTACAGTTAACTTTTGGGTTTTATTTCGTCATAGTGAGCTATTTCTGGTATACCTGAATGTCCATAAGCTGTCTTTTTTTTTTTTTCTCCTTGAGCTGTAACACAAACTGTGTCTTTGAGTTTCTCAGTGTTTCCTCCTACCTCTGGTTTTCTTGTCCTCTGACCCAGCTTACTGCTTTGTAGACTCTCTCCTGTCAGCTCATGTCTTGAAGCCTGGGCCCCGAAACTGGGCTCTCTGCTCTGATGCTGAAGATTTAGTGGTGCAAGGGGGATTGTTCTTCATTTATTTATTTATTTATTGTGACAAGCTCTTCACAAGAGTCCCTTGCTCTTCCCTCATCCTTTTGTTTGTCTTCATGGAAGGCTTTGCAGGCCATCCCAGGGGCTGAGAATCTGCTTTAGCGTGTGCTTGGGTATCAGGAGTCGCTCTGGATTTCAGTCACCGAGAGGCACGGTCACTCTTGTCACAAAGGGAGGGGTGGAACCCGCGTGGAAGGCGATTGTCACTGGTGGAACAAACGGGAATGGGCCTGTGCCAGGGGCAGCTTCCCCTGTGAGGTTGGCACGGGCTGCAGCACCAACATGGGGTCAGTCCTTGGCTGGGATGGCATCAGGCAGGAGGCAGGCTCTCCCCTGGCTCCTGGTGAGGAGCGGGAGGACGCTGCTGCCTGATGCTGCTGCCTGATGCTGCTGCCTGATGCAGTTGTCTGTGCTGTCATTTGATTAGCTGCAGTCTTCAATATTCATGAAGAGCACTGAAGAGAGAGGCTGCCTTGTTTGTTCAGCATCAAGCTGTTGAAAGCATACATAGAACATCGATTTCTCCACATCCTTTGATTTCAAATGCTGCTTTTTGTTATTATAAAATGGTACAAGTCTTCCTGACGACTTTGACCACGTGGAAAGAGGACTTGCTTTTTTGTGGTAAAAGTATAATAGCAGCTGTAAGAGAAAAAACTGGGAAAGAAAATTAAAAGATGCTAAAAAAGTGAAAAAGGGATGCATTTAACGTGGATGTAATCGGTGTGTTTCAACAAACTTGCCCTAAAATTTTCCTAGGAAACAGCTGTCTTCCAGCACGGACAGCATTTGCAGCTTTTGTTTCTTCCAAACTGTAGGTACATTTTTGTACCAAGCAGAGATGTTTTGAGCCTTGAAACCAGTCTTCTAGTTATGACATCATTAGCAACATTTATTTATTGTCTGTTTGGATCCTGGATTCCTCATGTCAAAGCATTTGTTTCCTATCAGTTTATAATCTTAGGGAATAGCTTCAGACAGATCTGCTTTGGTGCTCTGCTGTTTTAAGTGCATGATGATTTGAAACTTGGATTTCACTCCTTGTTTGCTTACTTTGAAACTGCCTTTTGCTTTGTTTTACAGGCTAATTTATCCTGTGACTATATTGGTAGAGGTGGGATGAAAATTTAAAGTTGATTGACTTATAAGTAAATAAATGGGACTAGGTTGTACTTTCTATGCTTTACTGAATTTTGTTCTCTTAGTAGCTTTATACTGATAAACATACCTAACCCTTTATTTTTAGTGCTTTTTTGTCTTCAGTGATTTCCCACCCCCTTTTTTTTTAGGTGACAGTTGGGGTTATCACCTTTGCTGCCCTCCTGTCACCCCCAAGTGTGTGCTTTTGACCGATAAGCCTCCATCCCCTCCACCCTTGTTGCTGCTTCCTCTAGCAGCCTAGAAACAGACGCTAGACAGGAGTAAGGGAATAAAGGTGGATATTTATTTGAAAGGCCTTCAGAGGCACACCCTGGGCAGGCCAAAGGCTGCACCCAAGATGGACCCCGAGTCACGAGTTCTTCACACTTTTATAGCTTTGCTCCATTTGCATCTCAACCCAATTTCACCCATTAAACTTTAGCTAATGATGGAATTTCCCCTCAGCTTGCCCCCCTTCTCAAGATGCTGGGTTACACATTTTGGGCCTAGGCCGGGCTGGGTGTCCTTGGAGAGCAGCCTGGAGAGGCTTTGTTCTGTCTGTCTCAGCATGAGAGAGCAGCAGCTCCCAGGCTGCAGGACACTGCAGAGTCACACACTGGGAATGCAGGATTTGAAAAATATAAAAGTTAAAACCTAAGGCATCAGGGGCAGTGATTGAACAACCTTCCTTTGGTGCCCTCACTGTGCAGCTGCTGGGGGTGTTGGTAAAGGTGTGTGGGGAGACTGGGATCTGCCTCTGCAGGTCAGAGAGTGATGTGGTGTGATGGTTGGGAATTGGGATGCTGAGGGTTGGGGTGGAGACGCAGTCGGTGTTTTGGTTCTGTACTTCTGTGGCTCCCGGCCTGATGGAGCACGCTTTGTTCTGTAGTTGGGCATTTTACTGGGTGGGGCAGCACAGAGTACAGCAGGAAATGAGTGACTGCTCAAGGAACCTGGCTAGTTCTCTGGGAATATGGCTTTCTTCCCTATCATTGCAGCTGGGAGGCCATCAGCACTTTATTCTTCCAGTGTACCTCCCAGGGAAGCTCATCTCCATGATTACATCACTTATCTTACCAATATATCTACCTTTTTAATAGACTAGTAAGAGCCTTATCATCAATCTCTTACTTTCCCTTCTAATAGACCTCAGATATCCAAGGGAAAAAAAAAAAGTCAATTGCTCTCAGATCTCTTGAGAGTTTGGCACTGCATGTGTATAAGGTGTTTGAGCTTTAAATGTTTAAATCAAAATCCATTCAGTCTTAGGGCATCTTTCTCTCTGGTTTCATCCTTGTAGTAAACAATTCTGCCAGTTTCTCTTCTGCTCTCTTCTCTGCAGACTGCAATATTTTGAAGAATCCTTTCCTTGATCAAGCTCCAAAACTGTTGTCCTGTCCCTCCTCTTCACAGTGGCTGTATGTAAGTTCTTGGTTAACAGACTCTCCAGTTTAGTGTTGAAACAAGAAAAAGTTTGTGCTGTTTTATCACAAACTTGTAACTCTTTCTTATCTGAAATTAAAGTAAGAAATTTAAGAAAAAGAAACACTACAACAGAGCAAAACAACAGCCAGTGGGAAGGGGAAGCTAAAAGACTAAATATGGGGTATAACAACTCAAGGCAGAATTTCTTGCTTCTCACAGCCAAAAACTGGATGGTTGGGTGTCAGGAGCAGGAATCTCACCAGCTGCCTCACAGTGGTTTGTCCCTAAAATCATCTTTGCTTAGGAACTTTCAGACCTTAAGGATTCATTTCCCCTGTAACTTGGGGGCTCTGCTCAGAAAACAGGTGACTGACTTTAAGTGTTCATTTCAGTCTTGCTCTTGTAATGTCAATTGTTTGATGACTTAAGGAAACCATCTTATGTTTGCAAGTCAGTATTTAACTACTGTGCTAATTGTTTTCTCTTCCATTTCCCTGTAATGGAGTTTAATTTTACCCAAGTCTTCATCAGTCTCGGAGTTTGCAAGCAGATTGGAAATCAAATTGTACAGTAGAGGACAAGCAATAATAAATATCCTTTTAAATGTTCATTTTTAAATAATAAAAAGAATTGTAAAACCTCTCCTGTTAAAAATGATACTTTGAGATGTGTTCTGGGTACCATTTTTCTAGTGAACTAAAATCTCATTATGTTTTCTTTTTTTTGCTTGGGCAATTAATCTCATAACTCATTCTCCCAGATCATTCTTTTGGTGTTTTCGTAAGCTCAACAGCTACTCTAAACTACAACCTTTTTTCAAATGTGGCTGCCAAATTGCATTTTCATGTCAGAGAAATATCTTCTGTCTGCAAAGAACCAAAGGACACTCCTGTTACAGAAACATTAGCTGTTCCATCTCTGCTCACTGTGTTCAAGTATCAGCCCCCCCTCCTTTGAGGTATAATTGAAAACTTGTGGAAGAGGCTTTTGTACCCATTGATAAGAAGCTCATGAAACTTTTTATAGCTTAAAAGACAAAATTTTCACAGCATTGCCCTAGGAATTCTGGAGAGATGTTTCTAGCTTCAGTGTGGGAAATTTTGCTGAAACTAATAACTGTCTTATTTTGCATTCTGTTAATCTGTCCAATGTCTCTGGAACTGCAAGACAGCTGTATTGTCTGCAGTTATTATGTGAATAAAACATCAAATAATAGATAATATTCTTTATAATATATATACAGTATATAAAATGAATAAAGCACGGAAGTGTTGAAGAGTTCCCTGAATTCTGACTGCAAAGGAAGGTTCAAGGTTTGGGAGTGCTCAGGGATGGGTTTCACTGGTGCTGTAGGTTCAGAGGGCTGGCACTGAAACAGGCTGGTCTTTCTAAGTGCAGTACCCACAGGTTCTGTTAGACATGATGTTCAGGCTCTGGGTTCTCACGTCTGCTCGTGGTGCTCTGTCTACAAGGTCACGTCCTTCTCAGAGTTCTGGTTTTGAATGGTACCTGCAGAAATAAGAAGTTGTGGACAGGATTTGACTTCACTTTGTTTTAAATTGAAGAATATAAGAGGAAAAAACCCACAGGCATAAAAGCCTCAAACACATTCAAGGGTGGAGTTTTTGCTCCACATAGTGATTGGGAATTACCTGTGAATTCTCTATTCAGGACTTTCTGTACTTAGGAAGGATGTGTGATTTTCAGCGTGTATATTTTAGGGCGCTGAACGCCTGCTCTAAGTGCACGGTGAAGTCCAAGTTTCAGCCTGCAGGTAAGACAGGTGCCTTCCATAGCAAATGCACAAGTAATTCCCAGTGCTCCTGCAAAAGAGGAGTAAGCCTAAAGGCATTAGTTTAAACAGGTAGTCGGTTCGCTTTCCTCTCCTTGGCATTATTAAGACCAGAGCATTTTTGATAAAGAAACATAAAAATCACTGCTGGGAATCTCGTGAGAGTTGCACAGCTTTTGGAGCTCCCACTCCTCTTGTGTTCCCTCTTCCAGCCAGGTGTGGGAAGGCCAGTTAGCAATCTTGCAGGGATGTGCTGCTTCCCGAGTGCCTGGGGGCCTGGGATAGGCTGATAACGTGTTTTGCCATAGATTTTACAAATGCACATTAAAGTGGCGGATCCTGCTTGAAACCCATTATTTAGAAAGCAGAGTGTGACAGAGACAGGAGAACATGGCAATCACAGCAGAACGGGCCAGGCTGAGGTGAAGACTGAGAGGTGGGATTGCTCTTTTCTGCTGGTCATGGGCTGGAAATCGATTAGCGTTGGACTTGAAATATGTAATTAATGATGAAAAGAGCCGCTGGCAATTTGGAGTGTATTGAACATGAGCTGTGTAATGAAGCGGGGAGGTGAGCTCAACCACTTTAAATGGGAGAACCTGTCATATCTGTAATATTAAAAAGCTGTCTTAGTATTAGAAAACCGAAGTGTTGGAGTACTCAGTAATTTAAAGTATTTAGCATTAAAAATCTGAACGAGCTAATTATGGGTATTAAAATGGCTGCAATAAAATTTGAACATTGAAAGTTTATAGAAGCTCTAAGCAGTAATTAAGGATACTATTTTAATATGTAAAATTTGTTAAAGTTGAGCAAAGAAAAATCCTCATGCAGCTCACAAGGGAAAGTGTAGAAAGAAAAATCTGCTTTTAAATTCTTGTTGTTCTTTACTGGATGTAGTTGAATAACTAAGAAACATGAAACTAGACCATCCTCTTCTCATACATAGTATAATTTGAGATATTCCCATGTCCTTACTAAAATTGGAGAAGATAGTCCTTTGCATGTTTATCTAATTTTATACTTCAGTTGATAGGGGATTAGAGACTATGTTGTGAATTTTTGTCTACTCTGTATTTTCTGGGATTTTTCTATTTTAAAACTTCTGAGATCACAGTTGAAATAAAACCTATACTTTTATGCCTAATCAAGCAGCTTCCTCACTTTTAGCTTGTGAAATATTTTTGGCACCCTGTTCTCAATCTGACCTTGCTGGGCTGCAACTGCTGGGAAGATGGCAGCTCCCTGAAGAAATGGAAGAAAGCTCTGCTTTCAGCTGGCTCTGGATGACCCTTTTGGTGCTGGAACCTCCTCATGGAGCAGTCAGAAATAATCCAGGCAAACTCCCCATCAACCTGCAGGCCTTTGGATAAGCTCAAACAGTAGCCAAGCAGCTCCTGGGAAAGTGGAGAAAGCTCTTTGGCAAGAAGTTACAAAGTCTCATCAATTTCTTCAGAAGCTCAGCAGAGGCCTAATGGATTATCTGAATATTGAGTTGTCACCTGGAAAGGCACTTTTCCAAAAGAGATTTACATTACCTGTGTTCTTGAGCCATCCACCCTCTCCCCTTCCAGACAGGTAATGCTTCATCAGTGACACTGAGTTGGATTAAGTACATTACTCAGACTGAATAAGATTGAGTAAATAGAACAGGGCCTTTCAGTTTGCCACCCACTTCTTTTTTAACTGCTTTCCACTGGGGATAATCAGGATTTTTCCTTCTTACCAGGATCTGCCCCTTTCTGCTAAAATTCTGGTGATGTTTCTTTAGCACATGCTTTTGCCATTCATGGTTTAGGCCATGGCAGGTTTGAAGGTTCAGGCTAAATCCTTTGGGAGAGGGGGACATGCAGAGCTCACTTTTAAGCTGTGTTTATTGATGAGTAATCTTTGATTAGTACCAGCATCATTGACTCCTAATGAACATCATTGCCTTTCTCTAGGAATACCAGTGCAGGAGGATTTGTGTTGAATTCTAGCTGTTCTATGCTCTGTGCCTCCCCTAAATGGAGTTTGAGCATGTCCAGGTACTCTTTTTGAAACCCAGAACAGGAGAATTATTATCTTGTGTGTCACTGAACAAATAATTCTGGAAACATATTCATTTGCGCTTTTGCTCTAAGTCTTACACTCACTGCATTTTCCTTGGGAAGTATTTCTGAAAAATAAAGCTTTTAGTTGGCTGTTCCTCAAATCAGAAAGTGCTTGTTCTTGTTACATATGGCTGTTCAACAGGTGGATGGATATCACCTTGAGCACTGGACTGAATTCTCCACAAAATAGTGGCAGGGCTCTGAGAGCACTCCTTTCGAGCACGGCAATTATGTGCTCTTCAGCACTTCTCTTAGCAGGACCCTGATCAATACAGTGCTTCATAATTTCTCGGGTTCAACTCAGATTTAGAGAGGATGTCAGTATTAATGTGTTCAAATTATTCTCTGGAAGCGATCACGCTGTTAGTTCATTCAGCAGACGAAATCAACTTGACCTGGGCCAGGAAGCTGCCTCTCAACCTAAACCCTTATCATAATTTATTAAACCCTCTGCATTCATTGATGTTGCCTGTTCATACTAGTGCTTTTCATATTACCAGAGAAATCATTAACAGCTTCCTCTTCTCTGAGATTATGTTATGGTTTCTTAGAAGCCACGTATCAGTCTTAAGTTTTTTTTCCTGTATCACCTCCTTTCCCTAATTCTTGAGCCTTTCTTTCCCCCGCTAAAAAATAAATAAGTAAAAAGAGCAGCAACTCAGAAGGGCAAGATGCTGAGCATTAAATCCTGTGCTACTAAAGCTCTGGGATTAACAGTTTTTTAGCTGCTGAATTCTGGAAGATTTTTGAAACAAACCTTTGAAGTAAGGAATGTGTATTAATTTGGAAACAGAGAAATCAATCCTTAAAAACAGTTCTGTAGTACACATTTAATTGTCTGCGTTTATTCCAAATGCTTTTAAGGTAGAAAAGAAGCTTAAAGATTTTTGGCAAATACATGCTACTTGGATAGAAACCCAAGAATTTTAACAGCTGTTTTCTGGAGAATGTCTTGGCTTTTCTTGTTCTTGGTGATTTATGTCTAAATGGGCAGTTTGATGTCACCTTTTGCAGATTCGTGGTTTTCGGTTTGGTTCTCTAGGGCAGTGTGGCTTTGCAAGTGTTTGTGTCACTCCTGTCGCTGCTAGGACAGTGGGACAGAGGAGGGGACAAGGGAAAGAAGCTCGGGGTACTTCAATGTTGCTCATTTTTGGTCTTTTGAATAGGGTTCAGATTTTTTATTGTTCGACATAACATGTTATTTAAATGCATTAGAAGGATTGAGTTGCTGCATGTCTTTTAGGAGCACAGCCACTAATTTCAATTAAATTTGGAGGGAGTGGGAGGTGTCCAACAGACAAATTCCTGCAGTTTTTGTGAAGGTAGATAACTGGCCAAAGTTACTCTCTTAACATCTCTTTCCCATACCTCTTCTACACACTTCTAAATAAAAGCAAGAGTAGGATTTAAATTGTTGTTAGATGTTATAGAATTCACACAGAGTTACAGAACCGTAATCCACGAAGAACCAAGCTTCATTGTTTCCACAGCTTGTGGAACTGCTGGAAAAGACAAACAGCAGGAAAGAGTAAGTGTGCAGCAGTCTCGGTTGGCCAAACCCTACAAAGAGAGCTTTCATCAGTGTATCAGCATGGCAGCAAAGACTTCTGATTCTGTGGTTCCTGAAAACAGAAATAATGTTCTGGTTCTGGAAGAAAATCTTCATCCCGGTTTAAACTGGAGCAATTACGTTCCCAGGAGAGGCAGCAGGAGGGACACAAAAATGTGTTGTACCTTCTCAGAAATCCCCACAAAGCAGCTGATCAGATATAGGATCTCACTTGATGGCTCATGATGTGTTCTTGCAAATTCATTATTTTTAAAGTGGGATTGTGCCTGAGTCTTCCAAAGCCACATAATCCATTTACTGCATTGACAGAGAGGAATCTGTGTACCAGTCACTGTTACGTGAGATGTTCTCTGGGTGAGGAGATGGTTCCACTGTTTGCTGCTTTTGCACTCCTTGTTTCTCTGGTCGGTGAGGGCAGAGGGCTCAGTGCCCTTAGCCTCTCACCCTTGGGCAGCCCAGATGCAGAATGGGAACACACATTGATGATAAGAGGGAATATGGTTTTATTCTACTCTATGCATATTGTATAATTATATATATATTGTTAGGGATTAGTGTTTTACTTCTAATTTAAGAAGCAGTTTATTTGGATTAATTACTTCTTGAAATTTGACAGCTAGTTTGGAGCAATGATCCATTTACTGGGGAAAAATTCAGCTCATTTGAGGTTTCAGGTTAAATTTGACACCTTAAAATCTGACTCTTCAGTGCAAACTGAGTTTTATGCAGCGCTGATGGCAAATGGGAAATTATTTCTAGTTACCTAATAAATATAACCCTAGATAGTTTAAAAACAGAAAGGAAACCCAGCCTTTAAATAAAAGGAAAGCGTGGTGAGTCCTACAGCCTTATTAAAAGTGATGCCTTGTTGGGGCTACCTAAAAACAGAGGCCAGACAAAATTAAGAGAATAAAAGTGGGTGTATTTATTGAAGGGCCTTCAGGTGCATTAGGGCAGTCAAAGCCTCCAGGGGCTACACCCAAAACGGACGATGGTTTTCATACTTTCCTAAGTTTGGTCCATTTGCATGTTGGGGGTTAATCCTCCAATTACAGCTTCAGCTAATGAAGTCTTTTACCCCAAGTTTGCTCCCCCCAACTCATTTTTGTTTACATTTCTCGGGGCCTGAGACAGTGAGGTGTCCTTGATTCGCAGGCCTAGAGAGGAATTGTTCTGTCTGACCAGAATGGGAGAACAGTAGCTAATGCTCTATGTGGAGTTTAGAGTTATATGCTAAAGAATTACAGGGTATGAAAAATATAAAAGCTAAAATCCTAAGGCATCAGAAATGTCTTTTAAGAATTAAAATGTGGGAATTACCTTAATGATGAGCAGATTATTGGAAAAAAAACATGTAGGATTCACTTAAACCGTCCATTTTTCATGTTAGTGCCAATGTATTAATTTAGTAAGAAATGATTATGTTTGTGGAATCCTGGTAGCAAAGCTGGCATTAATGTGGCCTTTTGACTTCCATCTGAAGAAAAGGTGGGAGCCAAAAGACCACATGAATTTTCAATGGTAAATGTCACAGTTACAATGTTCAATTACAATGGCAAATTATGCAGAAAGGGACAGTGGGATTTTGTAAAACATCTTGTTTATGCGAAGGCCAGGGCTGTATCTCCTTCTAACAGTGAGACAGCAGCAGTGTACAGGATAAAATGTAAAAGGTACATCTTGGGTATCAGAAGAACCCAAGAAATGATGGACCTAAAGGTTTGGTAGTCAGCAAATTATTTGTGGGGGCTGTTGTGGGAGGTAGGTAAGAATACCCTTAAACACTGAACTCAGAACTCACTGTAGGCTGCTGCTGGAAGGCATATCCAGCTTCCCTCCATCCTTCTGCCCTTGTTTGCCACACTTTGTGCTCTTGCCAACATAGTCTGCAGCACTTAACTTATCAGAGGACTGTATTCTAAAATTGTGAATGTTTTATTTTTCAACTGGAAATGTTTCTTAGAAGAGGAGGCCTGGGAGAAGATATAAAGTATCTGAGCCCCAAGTAGAGAAGTAGGTATTTAGAGCGGGTTTGCTGGTACACTCGACCTTGGTGACAGGAATGTAAAAGGAGGCACAGACTCAAGAGCAAGGGAGGGTTGGGACAGGACAGGATGGGCCCTTCATTGGGGTCAGCGAAGGAAAAGAAGCAGAGAGGGAAGGTGGTCCCTGACAGGGAGGTGTCCCAGCTCTGGCTGAATCCACAGTCCTTGACCCACAGTCCTGGAAAGAGGAGGAGAGGGAACTGCTCGAGTCACACTCCGCATGATCAGGGTTCTCACGCTGGGTCTGTGGGAGAAACCAGCCTCCTGAAAATGCAAAGGAGAAGCAGGAAAGCTGGTTCCAACACGGCCTGGCTGTGTGGATGGAGAGGTGGGGATGGCCATGGCTTCCTGACTGCTGAGAAGCCACTGCTCTGTGAACTTCACCTGGTGCCTCGAGATACCAAGGTGGATGTCAAGACAAGGAGGGATTTTGTTCTGAATAAAGAGAAGGATCCAGAGGGGAGAGGTAGATTTGAAAAGACATGAAAGCAACTGTAATACTGAATATAGGTGGTAGTGAAAGCTGACCTGCATTGTTTATTCTCAGAGGGGTTTGTTGGGGTGGGATATAACTACATTTTGGAATAAGAAAGGACCCCCATATACATATAATATTAGAAAATGAAAAGTATCACCTAAGAAGATTATACTGATGCAAAATCTAATGTGTGTAAGTTGGGAAGATCTGGATTTTGGGAGTGGTTTGGGGAGTATGGCTACACACATGCATTTGTCTTGTGCCTGGGCTTTTGGCCCCAGTAGAAGTACAGGTCTTTAGAGGTCTTTCTTTGGCCCCACATGGTGTTTTTATTATTATAGATGTGTTTAAAAAAAATAAGCCAGAAAATGGCACCACTTTTTAAATAACTTTGAAGATTAGGGTATCTTGCCTTTCTCAATTATTTAAAGGTTTGATTCATGAAACTGATCACCCAAATTCTAGATTAAAAAAAAAAAAGTTAATTACCGTTTAAGATTCCTGTTATAAAACCTGGAGAGCAGTGTCTGTTGGTATCTCACTGGAAAGATTAAGAAGAAACTTCATTGTCATATTTAAACAATATTTTTTAACTAGCCCTCTGCCTCATGGCTGCTGCCAGCTGTTCACAGGTAGGAGGAAAAAGGTTCTTCCATCTTGATGTGAGGAGATTTTAAGGCAGTGCTTTTCTTGCTGTTCAGAGTCCTTTCAGAGTATTACATTAACTCTAACTAGAAATGGAACACTGGTTGGTTGTGCCTCTGCCTGCTTTGCTCCTGTGAGCTGTCAGCCAGATGCAGTGAGGTAGAATTGTCCCTGTACCCCTGACTCTGGGCCTCGCTGCCTTGGGGAGATGTGTATCTCACAGCTCTCTTACAAAATATTTTATGTATGCATAAGAATCAGACTTTCAAAGGTGGTCTTTGTTATCCGAGCTAAAAGGATTGGTTGTGATTCAGTTTTTAGAAAATCCTCCCTGTGACGTCCAGGGCAAGTGGGAAGTCCCGACGGGAATTGTTGCACACACATAAGCAGGCCGAGGTTCTTGGTGGAGCTCACTCAGACTGAGCTGCTCGCTGAGCTCATGCAGAAGTTGGGGCAGGATTTCTGTCCTGGTTTAACCCCATCCAGCCACCAGGCCCTCGCAGCCACTCGCTCGTTCCCTCACCAGCGGGATTGGAGAGAGAAATGGAAGGGTAGAAGCTGGACAACTCGTGGGTTGAGAGAAGGACGGTTTAACAGGGAAAGCAAAAGCTGCACACGCAGGCAAAGTAAACCGAGGAATTGATTCAGCCTTCCCACACGCAGGCAGGTGTTCAGCACCTCCAGGGGAGCAGGGCCCTGGTACAGGTAACAGTGACATGGGAAGACAAGTGCCATCACTCCAAATGTCCCCCCTTCCTCCCTCTTCCCTCCACTTTATATGCTATGCATGATGTCTTGAGGTCTGGAATATCCCTGGGGTTGGTTTGGGTCACCTGTGTCCCCTCCCAGACTCCCAGGCACCCCCAGCCCCTCCCTGGTGTTGCCATAGGAGGGGCAGGAAAGGCCTTGGCTCTGTGGGAGCTCAGCAAGAGCAGAACCATCTTGCTATTATCAGCCTGTGTTCAGCACAAACCCTAACACAGCCCCGCACCAGCCCCTGTGAAGGAAATTAACTCCTCCCCAGCTGAAACCAGCACGGCTTCTGCCTTTATTTTCTGATACCCAGAGTGTCTTCCAGAAGGATTTCAGCTGGCATCAATACCAGTATGTTGTCAAAGGCTGGATGCTGTGAGAGCTTGATGTTTATCTCAAACAAGAAAATACAACAGGAAAGCAGTTTTTATCTTCGTCATGTGAGAGAATGATTTGAACTGGATTTAGAGGATGTGAGAAAGGAAATTGAAACACTTTTCAAGGTCACGTTGGAGCTCGGAAGCTCTGCAGGCACCACGTCATTGACGCAGACAGCCCTTGGTGGTCCAGGGTCTCTGCAAAGCTCATGGATCAGCCTTTATGTTGTGTACAGAGAATATTCTGCAGCTGGCAGTGCACTGACCTTCCACTGGTCAGAGGGACAGTCCATGGACAGCATATGTGCCATAGCTGAGATAGGCAAAGATCTGGAACTTAGGACATGCACTTGACTGAAAATCACCTGCTGATGGAAGGCAGGGCTGTGAGAGGAGACAACAGGAAATGAGCTGCTGTGGGCAGTACTGGAGTACTCTCGAGTTTCTAATTGTGCTAGTTGAATTTTCTTGAAGTTTTCTCACTGAGAATAACTAATTGTCATTTTAGATGTTTCGTTCTTTCCTGTGCTTATGCTTTGTATGCAATCACCAGAAACTGATGGACACCTGCATCCAGAGAAAGGGACAGTGTCACAGGCTTAGTCTGATGGCTAATTGGGAATAACCTGACCACAGGATTTTGTTAGGTCTACTGAGGCTGAAAGTGGATACTCATTTTTTTGTTTACTCAATGTGTTTTAAAATCCATTACTTCTTATTAGAGATTTCACTCAAAACACGTGACAGAAACCTAAATTAAATTGTTTTCTGTATGTTCCTATAGATGATTTTACAACTAAGCTGGACTTGCTTAAATTAGACATTTAATGATATTTATGAGTGATTTCCCCCTTTAAGACTGAAGGGAAGTTTTTTAATACTTCATTAATTTTGTGCACTTAAACAGGAATGTGAAAGTTACATCTTGGTGCTAAATATGTGTCATTTGTTTGTTTTTTCATTGGTAGTGAGTATAATCCCCCACTGGGTTTCCCAGTGCTTCCTTTTGTGGACAGAAAGCCTCTGTGTTTATTTGTTAATTTTTTTTTGAGTATGTGGTGTGTTCCTGTGAGCCATGGTTATTAATTGACAGATGAGTTACACTATGATGGCACTTAAAATGCACAACGTGTATTTCTGAAAGCAGTCGTTGCTATAGCAACTTTCTAGTAGGTCACTGGCAGTGTTGTGTGAGTGTGTGTGTGTATGATTTGGCTGTTAATGCAGACTAATACTGATAGAAAAATGAGAAATGGGAGAGTCAGAAAGAAGGTAGCCCTTCCCCCCTCCCTGTCCTCTCCCCTCAAAACAGCATAAGAGAATTTTGTGGAGAAAATGCTTACTTAGGATATCGCATGTATTGGCAAGAAGCTGGCTATCATCTGCTATAATTAGATGCTTTCTGTCTATTTATGCAAAGATTATTAAAAAACCTCCAAGTGGCCTTAATCTGACTCTGCTTTTTCTTCGACATCTTTAGAGTTTGGTTAGGAAAGGAATCCATACTCAGTTGTTCCAAAAGTCATGTGTTGTATTTATTGAGCATTAGCACCCATTTTTGAAGTACATCTGTAGTATACACTGAAATTTTGAGAAACTGGGCGGTTTTTCCTCGTTTGTAAGATCTCTCAGCAAGCTACAATGCATTTCCGTGGCAATTTAGATCTCCTGGTCCTGTTCTCCCCTGGTTGTTCTTGTCTCTTCCCTAGCCTTGGTCCTGTGCTCATGCAAACGAGGCATGAGCCAGTTCAGGGAGCTGATCCAAATACAAACAACTGGAAAAGAGTTTTTAAAATTGCTAGACAATTTCCTGGATTGTACAAATGGGCAGAAGGCCACGTGCCAGTACAGCCATGGGAGGGAGGAGCCATGGTGCCTGATGTTCAGGGCAGGGAACATGGGTGGTAGTGACTGGCATTCCCAGACATTCATTCAGATGTTATTTCCCACTGACTCTGCTTTTGGTTTTGCTCTGAAACTTAGGTAAAACTGCTGTGCAGAGGACTCTATCCCAAATGATTTGCATTTGTATTTTTCTCTGAAATAATTCTCTAATAGTGTCTCCTGGATTTTTCTTTATTTTTAAATTTTTACTGCTCTGATTAGAGAGCATTCATATATTTCTTGTAAAGTGATCAACCTATAGCTAGGCCATTGTTTTGAGTCTTGAATTAACACTGCCTTAATAGAAATAGAAAACTAATGACTTAAGGGAGCACATTCTAGATTGTGATAAATGAAAATAAGGTCACGTGTAGGAAGTGTTCTGTGATACTGTAATCTAATAGGTTTTTCTCAAATTACAGTGTGGAGTGTTTAATGTGGACTTTGGTTTGTGTTGCCTCTTTTGTTCTGGAAAAGCCATGAAGAAGCTGTGCTGCAATTGCAATTGAATCAATATGGTAGAATTGCTGTGCTGCCTGGATGGGAGCAGGGAGGGATGGTGGTAGGGAGGGCAGGAGGACTGGATCTGCTTGCTCCCTTCTCTTCTTTTCCAGTGTCCCCTGTGTCTCCATTCACTGCTTTGCTGGGAGTATCCAAGCTGCTGTAAAAAAAAGGAGTAGGAACATGTGGTCAGGAACAGGAGGAAAGAGCACAGACTGCATTTTAAACAACAGCAACCCATCAGATTGGTTCAACCATTGTATGAAACCTCATCCCAAAACCCTATTGAAAAAGAAAATATCTATTCCATGTTGATTTGTTGTTGTTTTGGTTTTTTTTTAAATTATTATTCTCTGATATGTAGTTATAGTCTCTGTGATTTGAGAACTTGATTTGTGGAAGTGCTAACTGTTGATATAACTCCTGAAAAAAAAACTTCCTTGATACTTTTTAAGTATTCAAATGATTGCTGAATGCTTTATTAAATGTACTTGTGTATACTGTATGCTCTGGAAAAACTTGCTCTAACTTTGCCTCAAGGGTGAAGGCAATGCTTATAGATTAATGTTTACATTTATTTGAATAATTTGTAGGGAAATGGAGGTAGGACCAGGTACAAGAAAAATGAAAACTTGTGTCTTCCTTGTATTTTCTGTAAGGATTGTTACTAGAGGAAATATTCCCTTAGTGAACTCCTGGGGTTACAATTTTTAGCTAGAATTTGCTCTTGAGAATCTCATGGGAGTTGAGAATCTGTTTAAGGAAATGCTTCAAAACATTCTCACTCTTGCTCTTACAGTCTGACAGTTTCAAATGTCAGTTACTGGTTGTGTTTTCATTTTATGTAACTGTGTAAGATACTGAAAATCCTCTGCCTGTCTTTCCGAAGGGCTGAAGAAAGTATTTGCAAATTCTTCAGCATTTAAAGCTGTATGGTCTGTTCTCTTCTCTGCAAAAACAAAGGCAAAGGAGTCTTACAGGGGGAAATACCCTCTTGTGTGGATCAGCTGCTGGAATTTCCCCCCTCACTGGAGAGCCTCAGCTTCTCTTTTCCGGAGCTTCTGTTAAGCTTCACTCAGTCATACCAGCAGTGCTGAGAGAACTGTGCTTTTTCTATTTCCAGTGTCTTATATTTGATGGTAGAAGACGATTCTCTTTCTCTTCTAGGCACGAGGTTTTCTTTTCTCACCTGTTAATTTTTCTTTTTTTCTTAGTCTGTCGTTCCCAGGGAAGAGATTAGTAAGGCTGTGTGTGTGTAAGCAGAAGGTTGGTGCTGTTGGAGACCATCACTGTAGCTTAGCAGAGAATTCTGTGAGAAGCAGTTCTTACTTTCCAGATGTTGAAGACTGTGCTCTTAACACTGACCTTAATTTCACCACTCTATCCTGAATGGAACTTTGACCTTGCACAGCCACAAACCAGGCAGATGCCTCTAAACCCCCAGCACATTGCTAAACAAGTTCTGGTTGTATCAGGATAGCCTCAGGATCCCACGTTTTTCCTGTTCTTGGGTCCCTCAGAGATGTTGGTTTGTGGCTCTTGATTTCATCTGTTAGCCTGCTACCTGTGAGGCAGCTCACTGCAGCTACTCTGCATTTCTTCTGATGATTAATCCTTGGATTCGTTCCTCAATTCACAGTCAAGGTCAGCTATCTTTGGGGATCAGGTGGGGAAGAGGTTTGGTACCTTATTTATTTCCCATGGGAGGGTAATGGCTTTAGGTTGCTGGCAAAGCCCATGTTCCAGTTTTCCAGTACTGCGGGGTTTCCTCTCTGTGTAGGTATCTCTAGAAAAATAAAGCACTCTGGCAGTTCATGCTGGAACTGTTGATAGCTTCGTTACCAACATCATGGAGCAGCCTTCGTCTGATGGCAGCCTTTCCAAGGGAGGCAAGATCTTTCTTCTGTCTCTTTTTAAGTAGTCCATTTTGGCTAAGCTTTGGCTAAGCTATTTCATTAGGCTGAAAACTGCTGCATTAGTCCAATGAATTGTTTTAGTAAATATTTCCCAGATCAAAAAATTCTTCCTTGTCTAGAGGGAAGGACTGCTGTCAGTGTTACTGGGAGAAAGTATTTTTGGCTAGACTTTAAAGTTGGCAGCACAAAAATGAATGATGCTTGCTCAGACACTGTCACACTAATTCCAGTTTTTGTCATCTGCTTGTCTAAGTAACTCCTCAGAAATAAAAAAAGGTGTTCCTGTATTTCTGTAAGCAATGCAAGATACATTTATAAAAGGAATCATCAGTGTTTGCAATTTAGAATATCCAAGTAAATTAGTGATAGCTTTGAAGTTTGAGTTGTCACCATGCGTTCAAGGTAAAGTATTTGTATTGAGTCAGGAGGGAAAACACTCAAAGGGCAGCGAGGAAGAAGGTGGGAAATCAGTTGTTGTGTGGTCAGTGGAGTTAGCAAAGCATGTTTTGGTGATCCTGCTCTGAGCTGCACTGCAGTAAATCCACAGTTCACCTGTGTCCTTGTGCTCTACACCTCTATTACAGCATCGCCTCAGCACCCTCCCTGGGCTGGGCTGGGCAGGGCACGTGGGCTCTGAGCTGTGTGTCTGATAGCAGGACAAAACTGTGTCTGATAAACAGGACAAAAGCAGCTGCAGATCCTGCCCCCCGCCTCCACCCACGCCAGAGCACTGGCCTCAGCCAGTGCCTCCTTTCAAAAATCCCCTTTTGAGGTACCTGTCCTTCTGTCAGGCCTGTTGGCGTTTGGCAGCACGGCCAGAAATTGTCAGGAGGTGGAGGGCAAACAGCCTGGCTGTATGTGAAGTCCTTAAGAAACGAAACTGAATCAGCTTCTTGTCCAGGTCATGCACTGGTTTCTGTGTTCTTGCCTCTCCTCCTTGTATTTCTGATAACGCTTGTTTGGTTTGTCAGTTTGTCCAGTTTGGAACTGGCCTCTCAACTGGTTCCACACAGTGTGATCATCATCTTCCACCTGTACACTCATCATTCCTGTACATGGAAAAATGAAAAAGCGGTGGAAGAGATACTGAGGGTTTTTTCAAACATTTTTCCCTGAGGAATTTTCCCTTTGTAATGGGTTTATTGTGCTGCACAAGACATTTTTAAATAGCAAAGAGCAAGCAGTTTCACCCCCTACCTAGTCTTCCTAGGGTTTTTGACTAACCAAAATTAATTTCTGAATGATAAAAGCTTTTCTTCAGGATTATTTACTGAGCTAAAATAAATCTTCTTCCCAGGTGCTAATTTGTGTTTTCCCTACTGATATTTGCTTTTTGGACTATTTCAGAACTGTTGCCAGTTGTACATAGTACTTGATAATAACTTAGTTCCTATTTCGTATTATTTAATTGATTTCTTGTGATTTCTGTGTTGGGGAGGTCATTAAGAAATGCTTGTGGGTAGCCATCCCTATTTTAGCTTACATTTTATTTCTTGAGTCCTTGGATTCTTTTTTTCCCCTCATGTCCCAGTCTCAATCAGGAAAGGCTTGTAGGTACAGGTAATGTATTTTTTAGGTCGGTTATCATTGCTGTGAAAAAGTAGGCAATGGATCACACTGCTTTAGACTGAAATAAAACCACAATCCTCAAGCTCAGTACATGTAGAAAGCAATTAATTGCTGTGAGCTCTGCTGAGGTGTGGGGAGGTATTGCCTGTGGGGGAAGACAGATAAGTTATAGGGATGGAGGAAACTAATGTGGGATAAAGCCACTTTCCCTTATGAGTCAATTATTTAAAATGATTGTGAATCTTTATTTTCCAGCTGTGCACCTTCCTAAGTGTTTTGGATCAGGTGTGAGAACTTGGGAGTGGAATGGTTTTGTTCTGAGAAGTGTTCTGCTGGCAAACCATCATTTCCTTGTTTGCTACTCATCCTGTTGCTGTTCACCTGCGTAGTTTTGGGGGAGCCATCGGGCTTTGGGGAATTGTGTTAGCCTGTGGATTTAGGTTTGAATTTTGGTTGCAGTTTGAGGTCACCTGGGAAACATCCTTGCAAGGCTTTTTATTTCTGGCTCCAGCATGGTTGTGTGTGTCCACTGAAAAAATGTGCTTTTCCTCACAACTTTGTTGTGGTGGTCTGATTGTTTTAAGATAGATGAGAAAGTTTTTAAAGTATGCTTTTGCAGTGAAGGATTTGACTGTATAGCTGCTACAGGTCAAAAGCTGTGCCGTGTGTCCTAATGGAGGATGTACTGTTGGTGAGGTTTGTTCAGCAGAGCTGGTAGGTTTTTGTGTGAGGGAGGGAGGCTTTGGGAAGGTTCTCTTGGCTCAGTGCAGGTGCAGCACCGAGCGCTCACAGCACACGCCCTGGCTCTCGGGGCACTGCCTCTGCTTTATGGCTTGTTTGAGTTTCACGTTGTTGGCTTCGTGACAGGAGGTGTTGGCCAGTCTCAGTGTAGGCTTTGGGAACGGTCTGGTAGAGGTGTTTGGTGTCACACGTTGGATAGCTTTGAAAGTGTGTGAGTTTTCAGAGGAAAAATATGTGTCATCTGTATGTTTCAGAAGAAGAGTAGGCTTGGTTGTACCTTTATAATCTTTGTTGAAGTAAGCCCATGAGGATTTCAGCCTCTTTATGGGTCTCTTCCACTGCCTTTAGACTGGGGCACTGTCAGGTTAGGATGGATTGGAGCTATTTAGCAGCATGTGGACTCTGGAGTTATTGTTCTTATAAGTTCTTAAGGCAA
This sequence comes from Pachycephala philippinensis, assembly GCA_013397055.1. Lineage (NCBI taxonomy): Eukaryota > Metazoa > Chordata > Aves > Passeriformes > Pachycephala > Pachycephala philippinensis. The sequence goes on along the minus strand of VWZT01003580.1, from coordinate 142,372 downwards.
AATGTGGTCAATGGGAAACTTAGTGCATTTGTGGTAGCACTGATGGTTTGATGGAGGGATGATTTAAATTGTGTAGTTTATAGGTGCAGTGTAGTTTGTCTTGTAACCAGCTCACTGGTGAAGAGGGGAATACTCTCATGTGTTCTGATGGGGTTTTTTTCTATCTGGTCTCCTCGGATTAACGACCTGCACATCCTCTCAGTCTCGGGGAACACATTAAAAAGTTTCTGGTAGAGGAGAATAGTGTTGATTCATTTACTGGGAGGAGAATTTGAAGCAAATTTTAATGAAGAAGAACCAAGTCAGAGTTGCCTGCTTGTTTTGCTGATTATCAGGGTTTGGTATTACTCACAGCTTTTTCTTTGCTGTCTGGGATATGGTGGGATTTAGGGCTTGGGTGGTTTTTCCCTGCAAGGCTGCAAGTTGTGGATTGGTTCAGGAGAGGGATTGCTGTGGTACAAGATGTAGGTGCAGGGTGTCTGGTTTGATATTAGCTTGACTTTTTGAATAAGTCTGAATAAGTTGTTGGGGTTGGGAAGTAGAATTTGATTCTGTAGTTTTTATATCTATATCTATATGTAATGACCTTTTTTTGATAGCTTAATTTTTTATGGTCTACCTCTGCTCCTTTGTTTGGCTCTTGTTCAGTTTTCACAAACTCTTTTTTAGGAGCTCTTCAGGTGTTTATAATTTAGGTTCTCTAGCTAGTGGATATGGGAAGGATATGGAAATTATTCCCTCTCTGTGGTACTTCCATATATTCTGTCAATAGTCCCACAGAACGTCAAGAATCAAGAGTCAAAAAATCTGTGCTACCATGACCTCTTTTGAGAAGTCTCTTTTATGCTAAAGCAAATGGGATTTTTTAAAAGATCATTTACAGAGTTACTTGGGCTAAAAAAAATTAACAATAGAAGAAAAACAGCTTTCTTATATTTCTTGTTGAAATTTATTCCTGCTTAAATGAAAAGCATCAGTGGAACCCCTGTCCACTTAATGCTAGTAAAAATGGGTACAAAAAGCAAGGATATTTAGACTGCCTCACTGCAGAGAGATAGCATTATGCTCCTTATAAAATGCTTATTGGATATTTACTAATCTCCTTTTAAAATGCAACATCACTTCCGAGGAGCTCGAAACATGAAGTATTTAATAATTTTAAAATATCCACATACCCTCATGTACGCAAAAGGATGATATTTGAGTGAATAAGGAGCTGTAGTAGAACAGATGCCAATTAGCTGCATCAGGTCGAGGGTTAAGCTGAGCCTCCAGCCTGTTGTTAGACAGGAATCCATGGGGTTCTGTCATTGGAGCATTGCTGAATTCCCTGGGCTCAGAAAAACTGGTACTCCAGGATCTTCCAGATCCTGAACTGATAGCATTGAAAGACTCTTAGCCTAAAACTTTGTAAGGTTTATCTCTGGAGTAGATGTGAATACTGAGGAGAGGCTTTCAGTGCCTCAGTTGCTCTGAGATAATGCCCAGAAATCTTTGCTGTGTGAGGGACTTGGATCGGGGTATCTTTGCAAGGCTGTGGATCTTGACAGGTCTGGCAATGAAGGAGTTGATGGAGCTGCTTCCCCAAGCTCAGAGTCTGAGATGTGGCTTCCTGAAGGATCAGTTCTGAGGTGGGAATGCTTGAACAAAGTTCTCAACACCACCTCCTTCCTTTGGAGAACCAGTATGCCTTTGTGTTCTTTTGAGGAGAGTGTTTAAGGTGCCTATCAGCAAATTGGTGGAATATTACACGTTGTAGTTGTCCTACATTTTCTTCTACTTGATACATGCAAGTCTCTATATTAATCATTAAATATCCTTTCTGTTAGCAGCTGAGTTAGTATTTTAGTGACCTTATTTTCGTCTGGCCTTCATGCACTTCCCCCATAAGTTCAAATGGAATCAGCCATTTCCCAGAGTTTTTAATTTATATGTGACTTCAAAATGCATGTTTTCTTTTATAATCTGAAATAAATGTTCTGCGGTGCCTTTTGGCTTTTGTCCTCAGAGTCCCCATATGAGGAGAAAAGAAAAGACAAGGAGAACAAAAACTTGAACCATTCTGAGAGTTTTTTCCTTTATTCCAGCATTCTGCATGTCAGGCTTTGCTTCCTTTTTGTGAAAATTGGTTTTATTGTTGGCAATTTTCCAGATGCAATGAATAATAGAACACCAGATGTCCACTGCTGAGAAAAATTACAGATGAGTAAACACTTTTCTGAGGTAGCATAAAAATCTGTTAACGGTGCTTCTGGTGTGCCTGCAGATAGTGTGCACTCCTGGCCTGCTGTGCTTTGTGCTGCACAGAGATGAATATCCAAAGCCTCTGCGGCCCTCTGCACGTCTGACTCTGCCAGGGATTCCTGTCTTCCTCTAGATGTGGATTATTTTCTAGGAATGAGCACTCACTGCAGTGCTTGAGTGTGAATTTAATCACTGGATTTAGTTTTAATTATTGTCACACATGGGTTTGATTGAGGGTAAAGTTCCCAGAAACAGTAGAAGAGACGGGGGTAAGAAGGGGTATGGAGACTTGGCCTAGTCCCCAGCCCTTCCCCTCCAGCAAGCACAATTCTGGTTGTGCCGTGCTTTCAGACCCAAAGCAGGCTGTGTCCCAAAAGCCTCGTCTGGTTTTTCCCAGCTGTTTCAAGCTCCTTGGAATAGGCTTTCACCACAGACTTTGCCTGTTGCACCTGACAAACATGACCCATCTACTTGGGAAAAGCAAAAATATTCAGTGGTGGGTAATTCACATTTGATTGAGCAAACTATTGGAGAGCTTCACTAGTCCTGACACATACCTGATTTGTATGTGTCTTACCTGAATTTCCCTTGCTGTAGTAAAACCCATTGCTTGTGTGTTCTCACTGAGAAAGACTCTTTATTCTCCCTCTCCATTGCCTTTGCAGCAGTTTTTGCACATGGGAAAAGAAGTCATCCTCGTTCAGTTTGGTCTGTGTCCAGCTGTACTCTCCTGCTGCTGTGCTGTGCACAGGTGTGTTGGAGCCTCCTGGGACACTGGCTTGGCCCACTAAAATCAACTGTGCAAAACCTCAAAAAGCTTTAGGTCATTTTGGTGAGCTGAGTGAGCATCGGCTGAGCAGGATGGTCCTTTTTGGGGGAAGTGTTTAATTACCTTGATAACTTTAATTGTCTTGATAACTCGCACTTATGCTGTCCCTTTCATTATTCAGTCTTTTGCAAGTTTTTATTGATTGCTCAGTCTTTTGTCTGGAGGATGACCCCCCAGTTTCTACAATAAGCAAAATCTCTCTTAAAATTTATTCCATAGGCTTTTTTTATGATTCTCAATGCTCTTGCATTATCTTAAAAAGACAGTTGAGTTTATCTTCTCAAGACTCCCAAGTTTTGGAAATACGATTGCAGAGAAGCAGAAGGCTTCAAGGGTCCATCTGTTCATTCTCGCAGCTTGAGGACAGTAGAAGTCACTTTGTAGAGCCCTTTTTGCTTTGTGTATTCTATGTTCAGTGCAGGTAGGCTTGAGGCTGGTAGATAGCTGATTTTATCCTAATGGAGAGATGGGAAGGAGTAAGTTGTTAATTTAGACCTTAACCATCCAGGTATTGGACTAACATTAGGACTCAGTGCCTTAACTCTTAGTCTTGTGCAATCAGCACATAATTATTTGCCTTATGAGTGACGGAGTGCCCGTAGCCCCTGGTGATCTCAGTCACAGTTGTGAATGCTCAGTGCTGCAGAAAATCAGGTCAAGTGTCTCACAGAGTGTCCACAGAGGAAGGAGCAGTTATGTCTGAAGAGTCTGTAAGAATAACAAAGGGAAAGCAAGCTTGTTTTCATATGCTTAGTCCATCAAATTTACATGTATTAAAAAAAAAAAAAAAGCAAATTGAAATTGTAACATTTCTGTTCTTGAGCAAGCCAGATCTACAGGCAATTGTTTTCATGAAGCATTGATTAGTATTTTTAGTATTAGCCATCCTAGGCATTAGAAGAAAGCAGTATATGATAATATATTTAAAAGCTGTTGGACTAAACACTGGAGATCAAACTGAATTGTCTGAGTGATGTGACATATAAATTAACTATGCTATTATAGCCACGGTTAAAATATAGTACCAGCTTTCCTATGTGATCTTGGTGTTGGTGCCTTGGCATAGACCTGCACAGTGCAGGAATTAGCTGCTACCTTCTGGAAATGGTAGCAGAAGATACAAAAAAACTGGTTGGTCTTGGCAGTTCACACATTTTTAGAGGCAGAAAACTAAGTATAGAAATGGGGTAGTATGACTCGGAGGTTTTTGTCACGTAAGGATTTTATTCCCAGCTCTGGAAGAAGTGATTTGTGTAGAATTTCAGTGCAAGGTCTTGCATTTGGAATGGCGAAGAGCACAGAATAATATCGCACGCTACGATGTGACACTTCAGATGATTTTTCTGGCTGACTGGGCAGGACCTGTCTAGGCTAAAAGCATTTGGTGAGAGGAAGCAGCAACAGCTGTTTTGCCTGTAGAGTCAGTTCTGCATGTTGGTGCAACTGAGGAGACAACTGCAATTGAAGGCAATTTAAATGGCTAGGGGTTGCCACGAGATAGTTCTTGATCCAAAAGGTGTGGGTAAAATGTCTGGTGATACCTGTAAAGAATGGAAGAAAGAAACTTTAGTCAATCATAACAAACATCTGCTAAGTACTCCAGTTTTGTGTACAGTCTCACTGTGTGGTTCTTGACCGTACATTTTATTGAACTTCATGTGATTCCTATGTGTCTAGTGCTCCAGTCTGCCCATGTCCCTCTGAATGGCAGCACAAACATCTGGTGTGTCAAACAGCTCTCCCAGGTTTTGCGTTTGACATTGATGTGCCTCTGCAGGCTGGGAACTGCGGGTTGTACTGGAGTGGGTAACAAGAACAGCAGAGACACACTGGAGAGGGATGTGGGCTACTACTAAGAATATAAGGATGATTTTGATGGGTGTAGGAAGTGAAGCATCGCCATGCTATGCTAGCCTAGTTGTTGCTGATATTTCCTCCTTCTGTCGTGGTTTGACTGGATTAGGAATGCTGCAGACCACATAGAGAGCTTGCTATACACCATAAGTAGTGAGGAACTGACTAGTGCTCAGTGATAATTTTTCTATACTTGGACTTTCAATTTTGGTTTAAGTACTTACTATAATGTGATAAAGTGGAATATATATTGTGCACAGAACTTCAATGAAATTATTTTAAAGATGGGCTGAATGAGCATTATGCCTTGTTTGGCCTTAAATGATGCTATGTGCTTTCAAAATCAGAGCTGGGAGTGGTGATCTAATTTGGCTTTCGATCAAATGGCTGTAGGGTCAACATGAATTAATTTGTTTCAAGTTCCAAACTTGTAGCAGAAATAAAGCTTATGCTTATAGAAATATTTAATCCAGAGCAAACAAAAACTCCTGAGTGATGCAGAACACATCACGGCATTTGGTAAATTTGTTACAAGGTTGGTTCCTGATGATTGTTTTTCTGTTTCTGCAGGATTTAGAATTCACATTTGCAATTTCTAGATATTATTTTTGCTTTGCAGATGGGTAGCTGGGCAGGAAGGGCTTCTGTGGTGTGCCCAAGGCTGTGGATAAAGCAGTGAAGGCTAGAATTGATCTGCCTGCATCTGATCCTCTCTTCTCTCTCCCCTGGTTGATGGAAGCTCTGCCTGGGTGTACAGTGCAGGATTCTTGTTTGTGCTGATGCTGATGCCTTTTCGTAGCGGTCAGATGCGGGTTTTGGGCAAGAATATTGAGGAGACAAATCTTGTCTGTAAACTGTGAAAAACTAGGGTTTTCTATCTTGTTTCCTGGTGCTGTGCAGGGGCATGGCACACCATGATGTACTCCAGCAGGGAGCAACGGGGGAGAGAGCAGAGTCATTAGAAATGGGAAATGAAGGAAGGGGGTAAAGTTGATTAATAAAATTAATAACCAGTTAATTGTAGAAGACGTTGCTTCATTTGTGTGAGCCGTTGTTTGAATATATTTTTCACTTGGATGGGATAGGGTGATTTGGCCAACAAGGAAAGGATTTTGTGTTAGAAGTCAGTCTAACGCCTGTTGCCTTTTGTTTTGGGTATCTTCTAGGCAACGGAATTAATAATGTAATAACTGGTAGATTTAGTAGTTGGTTTTCTTTGTTATTTGTTTAAGTTTTGGGTTCAACTTTATAAGGTGTAGGTACCTAGTCCATAATAGAGCTAATTGAACTTGATTTGGTTTTGTTGCTGTCAGAGTTCGTTGAAAGGACTCCGTCAGAGTGTTGTCAATCTTTTAATTTGTTTGGTTTTTTGGCTAAAATGGGTAAATTACTTCAGCACTGGAGAGGCAAACAACCTCTACAAAAGACTGCGAAAAATGTGGGTAGCTTTGTGTGTTAGTAAAAACTACAGGAAATATTGATGGAATGAGTGTATTGGATTCATTGTTGTAAAATCCTAGACACTTTTTAAAACTGAGCTCATTATGAGATACTTATTGAAGAAAAACTATAATAAACCTAACAATCTACTAGAAAATACTTTTTTTTACAGAGGCAGTTTCATATAATGGTCATTATGTCTGCCCTGATAATTGTGCATGCTTGGAAAACAGGCAAAAAAAAGGAAACATTTACTTGTTTCCCATTGGATGTTTGAACTAAATGGTGTCTTCTGCTGTCTGCTTTATATTCCTCTATAAGTAATTTTAACTGGACTAGCATAAATCTATGTCATCTTAAAACACAGAGGTGCGGGCTAAAAAAGCTGCAAGGGTGCAAAGGTCATTATAATTGGGATTGAATGAAAACATCAGACTTTTTTTTCTAAACTAAAAGAAGCAGTTGACTGCACGTTAAAGGACTGTATTGTGTTTATTATAATTTAAATATCCCCAAATGCCAAAGTATGAAGTATTCCTCCCCCTGTTCTGTTCTCCAGGACAGATGACAAAATGGTTATGTGTCTCAAACTTTCAGGATTTTTTTATCAATGACTTTATTCTCAGGCTGAAGGAGAGAAAGAGGGAGAGTTTGATTTTCCTGGTTATGAGACCACCATCTTTCAGACATTTCTTTTATTAAAACCAGAAAAACACAGAGGTTCATATTTGTGATCAATGAATTTTCCACAGTTGTCAAACCTCTCTTATGTTTTGTCACACACTGGCTTTATTAATACAAGAGTGTAGAAGGGCAACTTGGTAATCTTCTGATGGTCCAGTCTGAACTTGACCACAGAGGGATGGGTTTTTGCAGCCCTGTTCTGCAGTTTCCTGTTTAGCATAAGGAGGAGGAGAAAATCAGGCCCTTGCAGTTCCTCGGGATCAGGTTGTCTGCGCTTAGCACCATGGGTCCAGCTGCCTTGGGTCCTCTCTCCTGCTTCTGGCTCTTTCTACCTTTCACTCCATACTTCTAAGTCAGGATTTTGCTTTTCAAATAAGCTATCTCTGAGCAAGTATCCTTTTCCTTGTGTGTGAGAGCACTTCCCTACAGCAGTTGAATGCTGCTGATTGCTACATCTGAGCATGCAGAGCCGACAGTTGGGAAGGGTGATTAGGTTAAAAAGGAAAATTAAAAAAAAAAATCTCACATAGCAGTTGTGCAGGATGCCTTAAATGTCTGTGGAAGATAACCTCACATGGAGCACACAAAAATTTTCTTGAACTTCTTTAGGAAGCTTTTCTGAAAAGTAAGATTCCCACGAATCCTGCTAGAAGTAGATAATCTGAAGATCTAAGATGGATAGGTTTCCTTTGAGGTCCAGCTAGCATAAGCATGTGTGTGTGTGCTTGTGTGGCTACAAAAAAATAATTTTTTCTTCAGTCTTGTTCCAGTTGTAGTGAACTTCTCCATTGCAGAGATCTGGACATTGCCTTTATTTTTTCATATAGGAAGTCAACTCAGAACTTAATTCAGTCTGATGCAGTGTTTGTTTATGATAAATTCTTACCAGCATCTGAAGTGGTTGCTTTACGTTGTCGACTGGACACGCCGTTGCCCTGTTAGGGGCAATCACATCCTTTGAAACACAGTAATGAGCAGTGTCTCTAATGAAGAAATGCTTATGGAAATAGCATGGATCGCATATATCACATTTTTGTTCAAGGAGAACTCAGACTAACTTCTGTCTTATAGTGAAACTGGAGAGCTTTGACACCAGCCTGGTGTATTGGCCCCTTTAAACCATTAATGCTAGAGTGATGCTTTTAGCTCCAAACAAACTTTTTGTTTGTTAACACTTGTTTTGCAACAAAGTGGCTTGCTAATTATATGGTATAAAAATACGTAAATTTCATTATGAGACACCGTAAGTAAAACTGTTGGTAGCACAAAGTAGTAAGTACTGGAAGAACTAGTTGTATGCAACTGTGAGTCTAATTGGAACTGTAATATGAAGAGGCAAAAAAGTCTGTTCATTCTATACAGTTTGGTAAATAAACACTGACGTATGTGTAGTAGGGTGGAAATTATACTTTATATGCTGTACTGTTTTGTTTAGAAGGGTGCAGTTTCGTTTAGATTTGATGCAGGTCACATTACCTCTTCCTGGCTGGATTTTCTTCCTGCCTTATGCGAAGCTACTAGAGCACAGGAAAAAAAATGCCCACCGAGAGGAAATTAAGTATTTAAATAAAAGAGTTTGAACATATCCTGTGTTTTAAAAACACACAGTTAAGTCCTTGGTATTCATTGCCATTGCTGAACTGCAGTACTCCATGCAGCTCTTCATATTACCCCAGGACCTGTAAAAGGGGAGACCGGAACAAATCTATTTAGTTTCTCCAGAACTTGCATTTTCTGGAAGAATAGGATGGCAGTTGTGTGTTTTATTCTGGTGAAGATTATTGAATCTGTCACATTGTGCCATTATTTAATGGTAAAGTCAGATCTGCTGCCATTAGTTAACTCCTTGGTTAGTCTTTTGGGTAGAGAAATGTTACTGGATGTAGTGACACCCCAGATGCAGTCTACTTCATTATTTAAACTTACGACTTCAGTTTCATCAAGTTAAATACCTTCTGCTGCAGTTAGACACTTGCACAGCTTCTGACTCTTCCGTGAAATTCAGTCACACAAAGCTGTGAGCCAGAAGGCCTGATTGAATAGGTGTAGTGCCATTTAAACACATATATGTGGTAAACAAATATGGGAGGTAATGCAGAACATTTATTTTTAAATTTTTATTTAATTGCACAAAGTTGTCTAAACAGAAATGTAAAAACTGAATGCAGGAATATGATTAAGCTGTTTTGGGGTCATCCATTCTAAATTTCGTGTGGTTTAATAGTGATGCTACTTCAAAATTGACTTTTTTTGTTAACAGCATGTTTTATTCAATGTATTACTATTTTGGAGTCACATCTAACAATTTTTTTCTCTCTCTTACAGACTGGACTTTGACGTCCTTTTCATGAAAGAGGTTTCCACGTAGTTGTCTTATAATAACTTTGAGAAGAAGTTCTATGTAGCTCTTACTTTCAAGAGTGCTGCAAAAATGATTACTTCAGATTTGCCAGTACTACAGTGAGTATACGCTTCTCTCTACATTTGAAATCTTTGCTTTTAAAAAGGTTGAAGTAAACAGAGACGTGATTGTGAGGATAAAGCACAAGCTTGAGAGAAGTGCATGTTAGTGTGACTGTTCCAGGCCTCCTGTGTTTTCATATGCTGAAAAACTGTGTAAAAAAATGCAAAACACTTAATCTAAAAAATATTTCTTTCTATGTATGGAGATTTAACTTTGCTGTGAAAAGCAGAACAGTACTTTTGCTACTTTTATGCTTCTGAATGTTGTGAGGTTTCAGTAGCACGTATTGGTTTTGGTAAATGACCATATTGTGTGTTCCAGCTGTGTACTTTCTGACACGATATTGTGTATTCTGATTGTGTACTTTCTTACAATGAGCTGAATTTATTGTGCAAAAAGGCTTTGCCTGCTGCAATTGAAGACAGTATGTTTCAGGACATGTTTTGGTCCTGCTGGGAAATAGGAGTGGCTAATGCACATGGGAATATGACTTTGCTTGGATAAAGTGAGCTACTGGGAAGAACAAAGTGGAAGTCTAGAATAGGAGGAGCTGGAGAGTAAGTCAAGTAGGGTTAAGAAGGAATTTTAGAGACAGGCACCTGTTCCCCTCTTCACAGGGCAGGGAGAGAACACAAAGTGAAGAAGCTCATGGGGTGAGGTAACGACAGAGGAATAACAACAGACCAAATGGGCTTGGTTTGGAGAAAATTAATTTATTGCTAATTAAAAAAGATTTGGATGGTGGTGAGAAACAAAGACAAAACCCACCAGGTGTTCCTTTTGCTCCTGCCCTTGCCTTAGCTCACCTTCAGCCTTTTGTCCCACCCCATCCCCTCATACCCCCAGCGTGGGTGCCCAGCCCACTCCAGCATGGGCTCCTCTCATAGAGCCGTTCCTCCCCTCATGGAGCCTGTCCTTCCCTCACAAAGTCCCCCTCACAGAGCCCTTCCTCCCCTCACGGAGCCGCCCTCCCCTCACAGAGCCCCCTCCCCTCGCAGAGCCC